>OZ035829.1:1916218-1966218 GCA_964034765.1 Knipowitschia caucasica | reverse complement strand
TAAGTAATACAAAACAGTCAATAGAAACCAAACAACTATTTTAAAGGAATTTTATTTTAGATTTTGTTTTCGAATTGCAGTGATTCTATTTTTGACATAGAATTTAATGCCACTCCATGTCCGATGTCTAAGGTCATCTGGTGAGGCATTAATGCAGGCCAGGCCAGGCCAGGCCAGGCAGTGAGACTTCCCAGGGACCTTTCCAGTCTGTATGAAAGGTGTCATGGTCTTCTCCACAGCCTTCACCTCAGATGCAGACCATGGCTTTCTTACACGTTCTAGGGAGAGAAATAAAAATATATTAGCAATATACACTCCCAGGGTTAGGACCAAGCAGCCTGGCTGTAATCCCCCACCTGGTACACTTACCAGAAGGGGCACTGCCACTACCATGGGGTGCATCTGGATGAATGGTTGAAGGTTCTCCGCTTGAAGTTTCTTTTAGCCCGTCCGTTTGTGAGAGGATCTCTACTGCTCTCCCTGTCGCACAGAAAATAAAAATACAAGTGGCCTTTAGGGGAAAAAAATCATACATATTTTAATAATATCAAGAATTACCTTCAGGCTCAATTTGTATCTGGTCGAGGCTCTTTCCTTCGAATTCCGTCACTCTTCCCTGCTCCATGGCCATCAACACTTTGCTGATTTTGGCCAGCTCCAGTGTCCCCTCTGGTAGTCTGTAATATTGCCTGTGGATGCGAATGTCATGGCCGAGGAAGTTGGCAAGTATGTCCATCTCATTCTCTTTCATATTGAGAACTGTAGACATAGTAGCTATGTGCTTTCTAAGTTTGGTTGAGGATAGCATCTCTGGATGCACCGCACCACATTCTTTGGCTACCTGGCGTAGGGAGTCTGATCCCCTGATGTGGGTGTCTGCGCCCGGGCGGGAAAAGAAGTATGGGTTATGGTCAGAGATGGAACAGGCCCTTCTGTTCTCCACCAGCACCTCCATCGAAGCAATCATTTCAGGAGTCAAAAGAACCGGCACTTTCCGACTTCTTTTCCCTTTAATTTCAATGCGTTGAAAATGCTGACACAGCTTTTTCTCAAGTTGGGACAGTCCCAGAGCAATGTCAGAATGGATCCCAGTCTTACTTCTTAAGGTAAAGGCTGTCAGTGGCATCTTTGAAACCTCACCTTCCCTTCTTCGATTGAAAATGATGACCTCACAAAGAGTCAAAACTGCCAGTTTAGACCAATGCTTAGACGTTGGCTCACTTATTAGGGTTTGCACATATTCAGGTCGACATACCTCAATATGTGCATGCATGGCTCTAACGTCCTCAGTCAGAGGGAGCAGGTCCGGAGTGTTCCACTTGGCTTGCCGGAGGGTCTGTAGGGCAGCAGAAGAAACACAGACGTCCCACCTCTTCTCAAAAAGCAGCCGGCTTCGTTGGAGGTTTTTAATAAATAGTTCATCAACACAATGCTCCATTTTTGAGTCACATTCAAGAATATCTGCTAGCTTTCTGAGGCTATGGCCAAGGATGGAGTCTTGTATTGATTTGTTTCCTCATCATATCCAGCCACAGACCTGACTGCATCAATCACATGGTTAAAGTTGGAAGGAATAAAGAAATCCTTAATTGTTTTCAGTTTCCCTGCGGTTTTTGCTTCGTTAATTAACCTACCGACTTCTCTCATTTTCTGCCTAATGTAATCATGCTTAGTCTTATCATGCCCGTGTTTTAAGTACAGGTGCTCTCCGAGTCTCAGAATCCCCTTTTCTGCTTTGACAACACCCGTGACCTCATCCTGATGCATTGCCCAAATTAAAGACCACAGCTTTTTGCTGATGCCCTCCGGTACAGGCTGGGCTAGGGAGCAGAGGGACTGGACCCTACTTCTACCTGGTTTAGCCTGGGCATCTTTCTGTGAAAGCCGGCACCTGGCCACATGCCTCCACAGCGACTTTCGCTTAAGCAATGCCCCACAGTCTATACAGTGCAAAAACCCACTGGATTTAACTGGGGAATTTGGCTGTTTAGCTGGGACTAAAGTTCCAATGCCGGCCTTTAAAACCTCAAAATTGTGCTCACGGTTTCCACTATTCCTGATCAAATCAAACTGAAGTTTACGTGCTTTAGATTTCACAGGTAGAGCCAATGCTCTGGCTACGTCACTTTAATTTCCATGTTTTCTAGTCAAATGACGGGACATTTTGTGGCAGGACATTGAACAGTAGAGGCAGAAGTGTCTCTTGCTGTAAACTCGCCCCCCATTTTTCTTCTTTTGCAGCTGCATGATAACAATCTTATTTGCCTTTGGTTCGTCACTTTCCGAGTCTTGAAGAAAAGTGTTTTTGATTTTTCTTTTTCCATACTTTTTTACAGGTTTCTTCTTGACAGTTAAATCGTCAGAATCTGAGTCGACTTCATCAATTAGGGACTCTTGACTAAGCTGCACAAACAACAAATAATTTGTAATCATTCTATATAACAATTTGAAGTCATGACTTGTAGTCAGCACTTACCAGTGGTTTGTAAGCGTGCGCTTCAGTGTGCTCCTCCATGATTTCTTGCAGCCTAATGAACCACACACTTGCACCTTTTTCTAGCCTGACACCTGATTTCCTCTGTTGTGCTGCTCCATGATTGGCTCCAGCCTGCTGGACTGAAATTGCCCCAGTGTGCCCCTCCTTGATATCCCGCAACCCACCACCAGGGTTCCGACACATAACACACTTTTTTCAGGAAAGTAAACCTCCAGGGGTCCTTTCCATATTTTTACAGAGACTGCATAAGGACCGTTAGAAAAGCATTACCCATTGATTATTAAGCTTGGACCAGTGGGGTCCGGTGTTCGGGCCCCACCACGTAAAACCAGTCCCCATGACGTGAGTGGAATCTCAGGTTATGGAACCCACTAGGAGTTGAAAACAAGTGCACACACACACACACACACACACACACACACACACACACACACACACACACACACACACACACACACACACACGCACACACGCACACACACACACGCATTCATCCCCATTATCCCTGTGCAGCGCCGAGCCACCGTTTTACCAAAAAGTGATGGATAAGTGCTGTCAGATCATACACGCACACGCACGCACACACACACACACACACGCACACGCACACGCACACGCACACACACACACACACACGCACACGCACACGCACACACACGTTTGTAAATGCTGCCAGCTTGTGCCGTTCCTGGATGTAGATCGCACATTTATATTCCGGTCTAATGGGGAGTTCACAACACGCCCAGCAGCACTTTTGTTCCAGCTCCAGTCGGTGATTCTTCCTGAATGAGAGAAAGTGTTTTTGAAGGACGTCTTTGGCTCGGTGACCAAAGTCCATTACTGTGTTGTTTGCTCTGTGGGGCGAGGGGGAGAGTGCACAATGTGAGTGATATGGGGAACTAAGACTCTCTTTCAAGTCCCAGGTTTTTCAGTCCACCCTGATAGGAGCCACTGGAGTCCTTAAAATGGCCGCCATGGCTCCTCCCACTTTCCCTCTCAGCCCGGCAGCAGCAGCGGCCCTGACCGCCGCACTTTTACTTCCTTTTTGTTTCATACCCATTTGTTTTGTGTTAATAAACCCTGTTAAGTTTAAACCCTGTTAAGCCGGGGTGTGACTGTGACTGCTGAGGCCTCACAACACACAGAGACAGATACACACTTTAGTCTAGTCATTCAAGGTCCGGATTGTCTCCATTGACTCCGTGAACAGGTGGGAGGGGTTAACTCCTTTTGCAGATTGAAACGATTGGATCTGAGTTTACTGTGATGTATGTAATGAGCCCCAGTGAGTGAGGCATTTAGCCTAGCTTTAGCATGTAGCCTAGCTGTAGCATGTAGCCTAGCTTTAGCCATCTCCTTTGCCGCTAACGGAGCCCGTGGGGAGTAGAGCCACAACATCTTTGCTTCAGTGACATTTACTAAACATTCCTCTTGCTCCGGCTTCAGTTTCTTGATATTTGGATTGAACCAGAACAGATTATTTTACTATCACATTCTCCATGGTCCAGAGTTTACACATGGTAAGACCAGACGTACATGTAGGAGATGATCATGGTCCAGGGTTTACACATGGTAAGACCAGACGTACATGTAGGAGATGACCATGGTTGATCATCTCTATCAGTAAATATATACAAACCAGATACTGATCGATAAACAAGAAACATTTACATATACAGTAATCATAAATAGTTTAAATATGAATACAGCTTCAAAGCAGTCGTTGTGTGCATTTGTTAGGCCTACTGTGCATGTTTTTAATGGTAGGGGGAACTGGAGCACCCGGATGAAACCTACTCAGACACGGGGAGAACATGCAAACTCTACTCAGAAATGTCTGCAGGTAGAATCACTCACTCAAAGTCTTTCTTATCGCCGGGTGAGGGCTATTTTCTCTTCCTAGTTTTAGTGGGAAACCCTGAACGCTGTAAATAATGTATATTTATATGGCACAGTTCACAGACCAACGTCCCTCAAAGCGCTTTTAGTGGTAGGGGAAACCGGAGCACCTGGAGGAAACCGGAGCGGACATGGGGAGAACATGCAAACTCCACACAGAAAGACCCTAACCAGGGGCTAGTAATATTGTCTTATTTTCAGAAATGTTGTGAAGTCATATTTTCTTGTTTGATTTAAATATTTTAAGCAGTATTTTTACTTATTTTCTCCTGATTTCTTCAAGAGATTTTTTTCAGTGAATGAATTTCAAACAGTTTCTTAATTTTGAGTGGATTAGATGTTTTTCCTAATTCCACAGCTTTTATAAATCTAATCCAAGGCCCTCAGACAAACAGACGAAAGTGTAAAAAGGACATTTCCATTTTCAGCCACGTCTCAGGTCTTTTCCTTTCATCTTGTTCGTGAGTTTAAAAAGTTCAAAGCAGAGTAACTTTCTGAAGGAAGCAGCTCAGTAAATGGACAAACAACACATTGAACATTAGGTTGTTACTAAATAAGTTCTGCACTTTACAGTAAACAACCAGCAGGAGGCGCCAAGAGAAAATCTGAACCATTTGTGAGCTTATTGTTAGGAGAAAATAAAAATATAATCATGTTATCGTTGTTGCTTGAATAGATCTTAGGCCCAGACCAGGTGTTTGTAACAGGACATTTAATGAAGAAACTGGGACGAGTCTGAGTCAGTTTTGTGGATCTACAACTCTGTGTGTGTTTAAATACTTTTTAAAAATAACATTTTATATCTTTCTGGACGCTCAAAGGCGCCTCACACTTCATTATTAATTCAATCCAAACACTAAAGCCACAGCTGCCCCGGGGCACATATGTTTAATGAAAACCAACATTCTGTGGAAGTTGTGCTGGTCCTGGTCAGGTCCTGGTCTGGTCCTGGTCTGGTCCTGGTCTGCTCCTGGACTGGTATTTGTTTGTTCCTAGACTGATCCTGGTCTGGTCCTGCTCTAGCCCTGGACTGGTCTTGGTTTGTTACTGGATTGGTCCTGGTCTGGTCGTGGTCTGATCCTGGACTTTTCCTTGATTAGTCCTGGACTGGTCCTGGTTTGGTCCTGGTTTAGTCCTGGTCTGGTCCATATCAATTCCTGGTCTTATCCTGGTCTAGTCCTGGTCTTGTCCTGGTCTGGTCCTGGTCTGGTCCTGGACTGGTCCTGGTCTGGTCCTGGTCTGGTCCTGGTCTGGTCCTGGTCTGGTCCTGGTCTGGTCCTGGTCTGGTCCTGGTTTGGTCCTGGTCTGGTCCTGGTCTAGTCCTGGTCTTGTCCTGGTCTGATCCTGGACTTTTCCTTGATTAGTCCTGGACTGGTCCTGGTTTGGTCCTGGTTTAGTCCTGGTCTGGTCCATATCAATTCCTGGTCTTATCCTGGTCTAGTCCTGGTCTTGTCCTGGTCTGGTCCTGGACTGGTCCTGGTCTGGTCCTGGTCTGGTCCTGGTCTGGTCCTGGTCTGGTCCTGGTCTGGTCCTGGTTTGGTCCTGGTCTGGTCCTGGTCTAGTCCTGGTCTTGTCCTGGTCTGGTCCTGGTCTGGTCTGGTCCTGGTCTGGTCCTGGTCTGGTCTGGTCCTGGTCTGGTCCTGGTCTGGTCCTGGTTTGGTCCTGGTCTGGTCCTGGTCTAGTCCTGGTCTTGTCCTGGTCTGGTCCTGGTCTGGTCCTGGTTTGGTCCTGGTCTGGTCCTGGTCTGGTCCTGGTCTAGTCCTGGTCTTGTCCTGGTCTGGTCCTGGTCTGGTCCTGGTCTGGTCCTGGACTGGTCCTGGTCTGGTCCTGGTCTGGTCCTGGTCTGGTCCTGGTCTGGTCCTGGTCTGGTCCTGGTTTGGTCCTGGTCTGGTCCTGGTCTGGTCCTGGTCTAGTCCTGGTCTTGTCCTGGTCTGGTCCTGGTCTGGTCCTGGTTTGGTCCTGGTCTGGTCCTGGTCTGGTCCTGGTCTAGTCCTGGTCTTTTCCTGGTCTAGTCCTGGTCTGGTCTGGTCCTGGTTTGGTCCTGGTCTTGTCCTGGTCTGGTCCTGGTCTGGTCCTGGACTGGTCCTGGTCTGGTCCTGGTCTGGTCCTGGTCTGGTCCTGGTCTGGTCCTGGTCTGGTCCTGGTCTGGTCCTGGTTTGGTCCTGGTCTGGTCCTGGTCTAGTCCTGGTCTTGTCCTGGTCTGGTCCTGGTCTGGTCTGGTCCTGGTCTGGTCCTGGTTTGGTCCTGGTCTGGTCCTGGTCTGGTCCTGGTCTAGTCCTGGTCTTGTCCTGGTCTGGTCCTGGTCTGGTCCTGGTTTGGTCCTGGTCTGGTCCTGGTCTGGTCCTGGTCTAGTCCTGGTCTAGTCCTGGTCTGGTCCTGGTCTGGTCTGGTCCTGGTTTGGTCCTGGTCTGGTCCTGGACTGGTATTTGTTTTTTTCCACGGTAACCATAGCGATGCATTGTCCACTCACAGTGTTAGCATGTGTTAGCATTTAAGCTAATACGTTTTTTTTTCTTCAGTTTTTCAGGTTTATTTTCCCCAGTTTTAGCACTTATTAAAAGCAATAAAAGTAAAGACTGAGAGGAAATAAAACCGGTTGGAAAACTTAACACTTTCTGGGAATCCTAGGGTCAGTTATTTCCTTTCTCTCCAGAGAGTTCTGGAAGTTCCAACAGACGTAGACAGCGCTCAGATGTAATGCCGCTGGAATGTGAGGAATGTGAGTGAGCCAGAGAAAGAATGTGGTCTGACCGTGTCACACCTGTCTCCTGCTAACTGGTTTACCATAAAGTTACCATAAAGTTACCATAAAGTTAGCATAAAGTTACCATAAAGTTAGCATAAAGTTACCATAAAGTTACCATAAAGTTACCATAAAGTTACCATAAAGTTACCATAAAGTTACCATAAAGTTACCATAAAGTTACCATAAAGTTACCATAAAGTTACCATAAAGTTACCATAAAGTTACCATAAAGTTACCATAAAGTTACCATAAAGTTAAAGTTACCATAAAGTTACCATAAAGTTACCATAAAGTTACCATAAAGTTACCATAAAGTTACCATAAAGTTACCATAAAGTTACCATAAAGTTACCATAAAGTTACCATAAAGTTACCATAAAGTTACCATAAAGTTACCATAAAGTTACCATAAAGTTACCATAAAGTTACCATAAAGTTACCATAAAGTTACCATAAAGTTACCATAAAGGATCCAAACACTCGCTGGTGTTTCAGTCTGACTAACCCTTCACCAGAGACTGTACAATCCTCTTTCAATTAAAAAATATAATGCATTACTTTCATTGCATTTTAGTATCGTATCATGGTATTATGTTTATTTGTTGTCGGAACAGGGCCTTTATGAGTGTTCTCCTCGTGTCTGCCTAGGTTTCCTCCAGGTACTCCGGTTTCCAAGTAGGAGAAGCACTTTATACTTGCTTCCCCTTCCAAAGAAGCTAGCATAAAACATCTAGCTTTAGCATAATAAAGAAGCTAGTATAAGTATCTAGCTTTAGCATAATAAAGAAGCTAGTATAAGTATCTAGCTTTAGCATAATAAAGAAGCTAGTATAAGTATCTAGCTTTAGCATAATAAAGAAGCTAGTATAAAACCTCTAGCTTTAGCATAATAAAGAAGCTAGTATAAAATATCTAGCTTTAGCATAATAAAGAAGCTAGTATAAAACATCTAGCTTTAGCATAATAAAGAAGCTAGTATAAACCTCTAGCTTTAGCATAATAAAGAAGCTAGTATAAAATATCTAGCTTTAGCATAATAAAGAAGCTAGTATAAGTATCTAGCTTTAGCATAATAAAGAAGCTAGTATAAATCTCTAGCTTTAGCATAATAAAGAAGCTAGTATAATAAGCATAATAAGAGTCTAGCTTTAGCATAATAAAGAAGCTAGTAGTATAAATCTAGCTTTAGCATAATAAAGAAGCTAGTATAAAACTCTAGCTTTAGCATAATAAAGAAGCTAGTATAAAATAATAAAGAAGCTAGTATAAAATCTCTAGCTTTAGCATAATAAAGAAGCTAGTATAAACCTCTAGCTTTAGCATAATAAAGAAGCTAGTATAAAACCTCTAGCTTTAGCATAATAAAGAAGCTAGTATAAAACATCTAGCTTTAGCATAATAAAGAAGCTAGTATAAATCTCTAGCTTTAGCATAATAAAGAAGCTAGTATAAGTATCTAGCTTTAGCATAATAAAGAAGCTAGTATAAGTATCTAGCTTTAGCATAATAAAGAAGCTAGTATAAGTATCTAGCTTTAGCATAATAAAGAAGCTAGTATAAGTACCTAGCTTTAGCATAATAAAGAAGCTAGTATAAATCTCTAGCTTTAGCATAATAAAGAAGCTAGTATAAGTATCTAGCTTTAGCATAATAAAGAAGCTAGTATAAACCTCTAGCTTTAGCATAATAAAGAAGCTAGTATAAAATATCTAGCTTTAGCATAATAAAGAAGCTAGTATAAGTATCTAGCTTTAGCATAATAAAGAAGCTAGTATAAAATCTCTAGCTTTAGCATAATAAAGAAGCTAGTATAAAATATCTAGCTTTAGCATAATAAAGAAGCTAGTATAAAATCTAGCTTTAGCATAATAAAGAAGCTAGTATAAAACCTCTAGCTTTAGCATAATAAAGAAGCTAGTATAAAACCTCTAGCTTTAGCATAATAAAGAAGCTAGTATAAACCTCTAGCTTTAGCATAATAAAGAAGCTAGTATAAAATCTCTAGCTTTAGCATAATAAAGAAGCTAGTATAAAACCTCTAGCTTTAGCATAATAAAGAAGCTAGTATAAGTATCTAGCTTTAGCATAATAAAGAAGCTAGTATAAGTATCTAGCTTTAGCATAATAAAGAAGCTAGTATAAAATCTCTAGCTTTAGCATAATAAAGAAGCTAGTATAAAACATCTAGCTTTAGCATAATAAAGAAGCTAGTATAAAACATCTAGCTTTAGCATAATAAAGAAGCTAGTATAAAATATCTAGCTTTAGCATAATAAAGAAGCTAGTATAAAATCTCTAGCTTTAGCATAATAAAGAAGCTAGTATAAAATCTCTAGCTTTAGCATAATAAAGAAGCTAGTATAAAACCTCTAGCTTTAGCATAATAAAGAAGCTAGTATAAAACCTCTAGCTTTAGCATAATAAAGAAGCTAGTATAAATCTCTAGCTTTAGCATAATAAAGAAGCTAGTATAAAACCTCTAGCTTTAGCATAATAAAGAAGCTAGTATAAAACCTCTAGCTTTAGCATAATAAAGAAGCTAGTATAAAACCTCTAGCTTTAGCATAGATGACATAACAGTTGAGGTTCTGAATTATCCAAACGTTTTGAAAAGTACATTTTAAAACAGCAACAACATAAATATGATATACATTTAGAGAACAGTCGCTCAGAGAGAGGCGTGTCCCTGAAGTCTACAGCTCTGGACTTTAAACCGGTGTCGTCTGTGCGGAGTCCCAGAACTACACATTCTCTTTTTCTACAGCGCCACAGTTTTCTTCACTAAGTCTTTGGGCCTGGATCCACCGGAGCCTGAGCCACCGGAGCCTGAGCCACCGGGGCCTGGATCCACCGGAGCCTGAGCCACAGGGGCCTGGATCCACCGGAGCCTGAGCCACCGGGGCCTGGAGCCACCGGAGCCTGAGCCACAGGGGCCTGGATCCACCGGAGCCTGAGCCACCGGAGCCTGAGCCACCGGAGCCTGAGCCACCGGAGCCTGAGCCACCGGAGCCTGAGCCACAGGGGCCTGGATCCACCGGGGCCTGGATCCACCGGGGCCTGGATCCACCGGGGCCTGGATCCACCGGGGCCTGGATCCACCGGGGCCTGGATCCACCGGGGCCTGAGCCACCGGAGCCTGAGCCACCGGGGCCTGGATCCACCGGAGCCTGAGCCACCGGGGCCTGGATCCACCGGAGCCTGAGCCACCGGAGCCTGAGCCACCGGAGCCTGAGCCACAGGGGCCTGGATCCACCGGGGCCTGGATCCACCGGGGCCTGGATCCACCGGGGGACCCGGCTGGATCCACCGGGGCCTGGATCCACCGGGGCCTGGATCCACCGGGGCCTGGATCCACCGGGGCCTGGATCCACCGGGGCCTGAGCCACCGGAGCCTGAGCCACCGGGGCCTGAGCCACCGGAGCCTGAGCCACCGGGGCCTGGATCCACCGGAGCCTGGATCCACCGGGGCTTGAGCCACCGGAGCCTGAGCCACCGGGGCCTGAGCCACCGGGGCCTGAGCCACCGGGGCCTGAGCCACCGGGGCCTGAGCCACCGGGGCCTGGATCCACCGGGGCCTGAGCCACCGGGGCCTGAGCCACCGGAGCCTGAGCCACCGGGGCCTGAGCCACCGGGGCCTGAGCCACCGGGGCCTGGATCCACCGGGGCCTGAGCCACCGGGGCCTGAGCCACCGGGGCCTGGATCCACCGGAGCCTGAGCCACCGGAGCCTGAGCCACCGGAGCCTGAGCCACCGGAGCCTGAGCCACCGGAGCCTGAGCCACCGGAGCCTGAGCCACCGGAGCCTGAGCCACCGGGGCCTGAGCCACCGGGGCCTGGATCCACCGGGGCCTGGATCCACCGGAGCCTGAGCCACCGGAGCCTGAGCCACCGGGGCCTGGATCCACCGGGGCCTGAGCCACCGGAGCCTGAGCCACCGGGGCCTGGATCCACCGGAGCCTGAGCCACCGGAGCCTGAGCCACCGGAGCCTGAGCCACCGGAGCCTGAGCCACCGGAGCCTGAGCCACCGGGGCCTGGATCCACCGGAGCCTGAGCCACCGGAGCCTGAGCCACCGGAGCCTGAGCCACACAAAGGTGACTCTGACCTGCTGCTCACATGAAACAGCCTCGTCTCCTGCAGCAATAATAAACAATTTATCGTTTTCAAATCAAATGCCTCGACGCAGCAGGAGAAAGAGGAGTCATAAGTTGGTATGTGTCATAATAATAATAATAATAACAATAATAATAACAATAATAATTAATGAGACTGCATTGGTTTTATACAGCGCTCTTTTGGACGCTCAAAGTCTCTTCACATCATTCTCTCCAAACACAGGTGATAAACTACTGTAGCCACAGCTGCCCTGGGGCACACTGACAGAAGCGAGGCCCCTCCCACCACCACCAACCATTCACACACACACCAGACTCATTCTAATGTGGGGGAAGTGTCTTGCCTAAGGACACAACCACAGTCTGGCACTTTACAGCCGCAGCCGCCCCACTGTGGCACCTGCTGATCTCAGCAGTGTTGTGCCAGTTCACAGCTTTTCTGAACTAGTTCAAAGTTCAGTTCATTTTACTTTTTTCGTGAAAGTCAAATAAATACTTTTTTTCACATATATAATTTTTTTAAATTATATATATATATATATATATATATATATATATCTCCTGTACACCCACAGGAGGAGAGCCTGTTGACCACAAAACAGACCAGATTTACATGGTTTTCAATGGGAGGCAAACGGAGTGGTTCCATCTCTGCTCATAAACTACAGACAGTAATGCGCTGCAGTGCTGTGTCTGTACTTTATGCTCATAAACTACAGACAGTAATGCGCTGCAGTGCTGTGTCTGTACTTTATGCTCATAAACTACAGACAGTAATGCGCTGCAGTGCTGTGTCTGTACTTTATGCTCATAAACTACAGACAGTAATGCGCTGCAGTGCTGTGTCTGTACTTTATGCTCATAAACTACAGACAGTAATGCGCTGCAGTGCTGTGTCTGTACTTTATGCTCATAAACTACAGACAGTAATGCGCTGCAGTGCTGTGTCTGTACTTTATGCTCATAAACTACAGACAGTAATGTGCTGCAGTGCTGTGTCTGTACTTTATGCTCATAAACTACAGACAGTAATGTGCTGCAGTGCTGTGTCTGTACTTTATGCTCATAAACTACAGACAGTAATGTGCTGCAGTGCTGTGTCTGTACTTTATGCTCATAAACTACAGACAGTAATGCGCTGCAGTGCTGTGTCTGTACTTTATGCTCATAAACTACAGACAGTAATGTGCTGCAGTGCTGTGTCTGTACTTTATGCTCATAAACTACAGACAGTAATGTGCTGCAGTGCTGTGTCTGTACTTTATGCTCATAAACTACAGACAGTAATGCGCTGCAGTGCTGTGTCTGTACTTTATGCTCATAAACTACAGACAGTAATGCGCTGCAGTGCTGTGTCTGTACTTTATGCTCATAAACTACAGACAGTAATGCGCCGCAGTGCTGTGTCTGTACTTTATACTCATAAACTACAGACAGTAATGCGCTGCAGTGCTGTGTCTGTACTTTATGCTCATAAACTACAGACAGTAATGCGCCGCAGTGCTGTGTCTGTACTTTATACTCATAAACTACAGACAGTAATGCGCTGCAGTGCTGTGTCTGTACTTTATGCTCATAAACTACAGACAGTAATGCGCCGCAGTGCTGTGTCTGTACTTTATGCTCATAAACTACAGACAGTAATGCGCTGCAGTGCTGTGTCTGTACTTTATGCTCATAAACTACAGACAGTAATGCGCTGCAGTGCGTGTGTCTGTACTTTATGCTCATAAACTACAGACAGTAATGCGCTGCAGTGCTGTGTCTGTACTTTATGCTCATAAACTACAGACAGTAATGCGCCGCAGTGCTGTGTCTGTACTTTATACTCATAAACTACAGACAGTAATGCGCTGCAGTGCGTGTGTCTGTACTTTATGCTCATAAACTACAGACAGTAATGCGCCGCAGTGCTGTGTCTGTACTTTATACTCATAAACTACAGACAGTAATGCGCTGCAGTGCGTGTGTCTGTACTTTATGCTCATAAACTACAGACAGTAATGCGCCGCAGTGCTGTGTCTGTACTTTATGCTCATAAACTACAGACAGTAATGCGCCGCAGTGCTGTGTCTGTACTTTATGCTCATAAACTACAGACAGTAATGCGCCGCAGTGCTGTGTCTGTACTTTATGCTCATAAACTACAGACAGTAATGCGCTGCAGTGCTGTGTCTGTACTTTATGCTCATAAACTACAGACAGTAATGCGCCGCAGTGCTGTGTCTGTACTTTATGCTCATAAACTACAGACAGTAATGCGCTGCAGTGCGTGTGTCTGTACTTTATGCTCATAAACTACAGACAGTAATGCGCCGCAGTGCTGTGTCTGTACTTTATGCTCATAAACTACAGACAGTAATGCGCTGCAGTGCTGTGTCTGTACTTTATGCTCATAAACTACAGACAGTAATGCGCTGCAGTGCTGTGTCTGTACTTTATGCTCATAAACTACAGACAGTAATGTGCTGCAGTGCTGTGTCTGTACTTTATGCTCATAAACTACAGACAGTAATGCGCTGCAGTGCTGTGTCTGTACTTTATGCTCATAAACTACAGACAGTAATGTGCTGCAGTGCTGTGTCTGTACTTTATGCTCATAAACTACAGACAGTAATGTGCTGCAGTGCTGTGTCTGTACTTTATGCTCATAAACTACAGACAGTAATGTGCTGCAGTGCTGTGTCTGTACTTTATGCTCATAAACTACAGACAGTAATGCGCTGCAGTGCTGTGTCTGTACTTTATGCTCATAAACTACAGACAGTAATGCGCTGCAGTGCGTGTGTCTGTACTTTATGCTCATAAACTACAGACAGTAATGCGCTGCAGTGCTGTGTCTGTACTTTATGCTCATAAACTACAGACAGTAATGCGCTGCAGTGCTGTGTCTGTACTTTATACTCATAAACTACAGACAGTAATGCGCCGCAGTGCTGTGTCTGTACTTTATACTCATAAACTACAGACAGTAATGCGCTGCAGTGCTGTGTCTGTACTTTATGCTCATAAACTACAGACAGTAATGCGCCGCAGTGCTGTGTCTGTACTTTATACTCATAAACTACAGACAGTAATGCGCTGCAGTGCTGTGTCTGTACTTTATGCTCATAAACTACAGACAGTAATGCGCTGCAGTGCGTGTGTCTGTACTTTATGCTCATAAACTACAGACAGTAATGCGCTGCAGTGCTGTGTCTGTACTTTATGCTCATAAACTACAGACAGTAATGCGCCGCAGTGCTGTGTCTGTACTTTATACTCATAAACTACAGACAGTAATGCGCTGCAGTGCGTGTGTCTGTACTTTATGCTCATAAACTACAGACAGTAATGCGCCGCAGTGCTGTGTCTGTACTTTATACTCATAAACTACAGACAGTAATGCGCTGCAGTGCGTGTGTCTGTACTTTATGCTCATAAACTACAGACAGTAATGCGCCGCAGTGCTGTGTCTGTACTTTATGCTCATAAACTACAGACAGTAATGCGCCGCAGTGCTGTGTCTGTACTTTATGCTCATAAACTACAGACAGTAATGCGCCGCAGTGCTGTGTCTGTACTTTATGCTCATAAACTACAGACAGTAATGCGCCGCAGTGCTGTGTCTGTACTTTATGCTCATAAACTACAGACAGTAATGCGCCGCAGTGCTGTGTCTGTACTTTATGCTCATAAACTACAGACAGTAATGCGCTGCAGTGCGTGTGTCTGTACTTTATGCTCATAAACTACAGACAGTAATGCGCCGCAGTGCTGTGTCTGTACTTTATGCTCATAAACTACAGACAGTAATGCGCTGCAGTGCTGTGTCTGTACTTTATGCTCATAAACTACAGACAGTAATGCGCCGCAGTGCTGTGTCTGTACTTTATGCTCATAAACTACAGACAGTAATGCGCTGCAGTGCTGTGTCTGTACTTTATGCTCATAAACTACAGACAGTAATGCGCCGCAGTGCTGTGTCTGTACTTTATGCTCATAAACTACAGACAGTAATGCGCTGCAGTGCTGTGTCTGTACTTTATGCTCATAAACTACAGACAGTAATGTGCTGCAGTGCTGTGTCTGTACTTTATGCTCATAAACTACAGACAGTAATGCGCTGCAGTGCTGTGTCTGTACTTTATGCTCATAAACTACAGACAGTAATGCGCTGCAGTGCTGTGTCTGTACTTTATGCTCATAAACTACAGACAGTAATGTGCTGCAGTGCTGTGTCTGTACTTTATGCTCATAAACTACAGACAGTAATGCGCTGCAGTGCTGTGTCTGTACTTTATGCTCATAAACTACAGACAGTAATGCGCTGCAGTGCGTGTGTCTGTACTTTATGCTCATAAACTACAGACAGTAATGCGCTGCAGTGCTGTGTCTGTACTTTATGCTCATAAACTACAGACAGTAATGCGCCGCAGTGCTGTGTCTGTACTTTATACTCATAAACTACAGACAGTAATGCGCTGCAGTGCGTGTGTCTGTACTTTATGCTCATAAACTACAGACAGTAATGCGCCGCAGTGCTGTGTCTGTACTTTATGCTCATAAACTACAGACAGTAATGCGCTGCAGTGCGTGTGTCTGTACTTTATGCTCATAAACTACAGACAGTAATGCGCCGCAGTGCTGTGTCTGTACTTTATGCTCATAAACTACAGACAGTAATGCGCTGCAGTGCTGTGTCTGTACTTTATGCTCATAAACTACAGACAGTAATGCGCCGCAGTGCTGTGTCTGTACTTTATGCTCATAAACTACAGACAGTAATGCGCCGCAGTGCTGTGTCTGTACTTTATGCTCATAAACTACAGACAGTAATGCGCTGCAGTGCTGTGTCTGTACTTTATGCTCATAAACTACAGACAGTAATGCGCTGCAGTGCTGTGTCTGTACTTTATGCTCATAAACTACAGACAGTAATGTGCTGCAGTGCTGTGTCTGTACTTTATGCTCATAAACTACAGACAGTAATGCGCTGCAGTGCTGTGTCTGTACTTTATGCTCATAAACTACAGACAGTAATGCGCTGCAGTGCGTGTGTCTGTATTTTTATGCTCAAAACTACAGACAGTAATGCGCTGCAGTGCTGTGTCTGTACTTTATGCTCATAAACTACAGACAGTAATGCGCCGCAGTGCTGTGTCTGTACTTTATGCTCATAAACTACAGACAGTAATGCGCTGCAGTGCTGTGTCTGTACTTTATGCTCATAAACTACTACAGTAATGCGCCGCAGTGCTGTGTCTGTACTTTATAATAAACTACAGACAGTAATGCGCTGCAGTGCGTGTGTCTGTACTTTATGCTCATAAACTACAGACTAATGCGCCGCAGTGCTGTGTCTGTACTTTATGCTCATAAACTACAGACAGTAATGCGCCGCAGTGCTGTGTCTGTACTTTATGCTCATAAACTACAGACAGTAATGCGCCGCAGTGCTGTGTCTGTACTTTATGCTCATAAACTACAGACAGTAATGCGCTGCAGTGCTGTGTCTGTATTTATGCTCATAAACTACAGACAGTAATGCGCTGCAGTGCTGTGTCTGTACTTTATGCTCATAAACTACAGACAGTAATGCGCCGCAGTGCTGTGTCTGTACTTTATACTCATAAACTACAGACAGTAATGCGCTGCAGTGCTGTGTCTGTACTTTATGCTCATAAACTACAGACAGTAATGCGCTGCAGTGCGTGTGTTTATACTTTATGTCAAATGTAAACTTTGTCGCTAACTCACCCTGTGTTTTCATCACGACTCGGGCACATGTGAAAAGCACCAGCTCACAGCGCCGCACCACAACCATAGACCGTATATAATATACCACAACACAGAGTCGGGGTGCGTTCACAGACGGTGGAAACCGTAGGAATTTTTAGTTTTCGGCGGAAAAAGTGCGAGAATACAGGAGGGAGGAACTTTCTCTCGTTGCGTTTCAAAAGAGAAAACAGATTCCAACGTTCATAGTGATGTCTGCCGTTCATGACACATAAAATGAACTAATTCACGTTCAAGTTATTTTTTTAAAAATGTGTTGCGTTCAGTTCAACGTTCACGGAACAATGAACGCGTTCTTATGAACTCGTTCACGCACAACACTGGTTCCCAGAGGTTAAGTGTCTTGCCCAAGGACACAACGGCAGCAGACATCAGTGGGAGTCAGTGGAGAAAGTCTTGTGGTGGACTCGAACCCACGACCTTCAGGACACTCAAAGACGCTTTACAAAAAACAAGAAGAACACAGAGCTGGTGGGAGGGGCTTCTGTCAGTGTGCCCCAGGGCAGCTGTGGCTACTGTCAGTGTGCCCCAGGGCAGCTGTGGCTACTGTCAGTGTGCCCCAGGGCAGCTGTGGCTACTGTCAGTGTGCCCCAGGGCAGCTGTGGCTACTGTCAGTGTGCCCCAGGGCAGCTGTGGCTTCTGTCAGTGTGCCCCAGGGCAGCTGTGGCTACTGTCAGTGTGCCCCAGGGCAGCTGTGGCTACTGTCAGTGTGCCCCAGGGCAGCTGTGGCTACTGTCAGTGTGCCCCAGGGCAGCTGTGGCTACAGTTCATCACTGTGTTTGAAGAGAGAGAATGATGAAGTGAAGAGACTGTCTTTATAAAACCCACTCATGATGAAAACAGTTATGACTTTAAAGTGTCTCTACGATGTTTGTTGACGCTAAAATTATTTTATTTTCTGACTTTAGTCGATTGATACAAGCGTTTATTTTGCCATTTGCAGTAAAACCACATTGAAAATACTGTCGGAAACATTATTACTATATAATACTCACTTCATATTTGTTTAAACAGAATTAACACCTATTACATTTATGCACTTTACTTTAACTATAATTAGAAAGAAAAGCCGTTGTAAATGGTAAAGAGTTTAATCCGATCACAATCTTATTTGACTAAATTTGATTTTGAAGTTTCCTCGGAGCGATTAGCGTCAAGGTCTCGGAGCCGCAGCGCGTTTTAATTACATTATTTTAATTGTGTTTACAGCAACATGTGGGAATTACTGCTTTCTCTGCTCAAAGAATCAGGTTTGATCTGAGAGGGTTTGATCTGAGAGGGTTTGATCTGAGAGGGTTTGATCTGAGAGGGTTTGTTCTGAGAGGGTTTGATCTGAGAGGGTTTGTTCTGAGAGGGTTTGATCTGAGAGGGTTTGTTCTGAGAGGGTTTGTTCTGAGAGGGTTTTTGTTGAGGGGTGTCTGAGAGGGTTTGTTCTGAGAGGGTTTGATCTGAGAGGGTTTGATCTGAGAGGGTTTGATCTGAGAGGGTTTGATCTGAGAGGGTTTGATCTGAGAGGGTTTGTTCTGAGAGGGTTTGATCTGAGAGGGTTTGATCTGAGAGGGTTTGTTCTGAGAGGGTTTGATCTGAGAGGGTTTGTTCTGAGAGGGTTTGATCTGAGAGGGTTTGATCTGAGAGGGTTTGATCTGAGAGGGTTTGTTCTGAGAGGGTTTGTTCTGAGAGGGTTTTGATCTGAGAGGGTTTGTTCTGAGAGGGTTTGATCTGAGAGGGTTTGATCTGAGAGGGTTTGTTCTGAGAGGGTTTGTTCTGAGAGGGTTTGATCTGAGAGGGTTTGTTCTGAGAGGGTTTGTTCTGAGAGGGTTTGATCTGAGAGGGTTTGATCTGAGAGGGTTTGTTCTGAGAGGGTTTGATCTGAGAGGGTTTGATCTGAGAGGGTTTGATCTGAGAGGGTTTGATCTGAGAGGGGTTTGATCTGAGAGGGGTTTGTTCTGAGAGGGTTTGATCTGAGAGAGGGTTTGTTCTGAGAGGGTTTGATCTGTTCTGAGAGAGGGTTTGATTGATGAGAGGGTTTGATCTGAGAGGGTTTGTTCTGAGAGGGTTTGATCTGAGAGGGTTTGTTTGAGATCTGAGAGGGTTTGATCTGAGAGGGTTTGATCTGAGAGGGTTTGATCTGAGAGGGTTTGATCTGAGAGGAGGGTTTGATCTGAGAGGGTTTGATCTGAGAGGGTTTGATCTGAGAGGGTTTGTTCTGAGAGGGTTTGATCTGAGAGGGTTTGTTCTGAGAGGGTTTGTTCTGAGAGGGTTTGATCTGAGAGGGTTTGATCTGAGAGGGTTTGTTCTGAGAGGGTTTGTTCTGAGAGGGTTTGATCTGAGAGGGTTTGTTCTGAGAGGGTTTGTTCTGAGAGGGTTTGATCTGAGAGGGTTTGATCTGAGAGGGTTTGTTCTGAGAGGGTTTGTTCTGAGAGGGTTTGATCTGAGAGGGTTTGATCTGAGAGGGTTTGATCTGAGAGGGTTTGATCTGAGAGGGTTTGATCTGAGAGGGTTTGATCTGAGAGGGTTTGTTCTGAGAGGGTTTGATCTGAGAGGGTTTGTTCTGAGAGGGTTTGTTCTGAGAGGGTTTGATCTGAGAGGGTTTGATCTGAGAGGGTTTGTTCTGAGAGGGTTTGTTCTGAGAGGGTTTGATCTGAGAGGGTTTGATCTGAGAGGGTTTGATCTGAGAGGGTTTGTTCTGAGAGGGTTTGATCTGAGAGGGTTTGTTCTGAGAGGGTTTGTTCTGAGAGGGTTTGATCTGAGAGGGTTTGATCTGAGAGGGTTTGATCTGAGAGGGTTTGTTCTGAGAGGGTTTGTTCTGAGAGGGTTTGATCTGAGAGGGTTTGTTCTGAGAGGGTTTGTTCTGAGAGGGTTTGATCTGAGAGGGTTTGATCTGAGAGGGTTTGATCTGAGAGGGTTTGATCTGAGAGGGTTTGATCTGAGAGGGTTTGATCTGAGAGGGTTTGATCTGAGAGGGTTTGATCTGAGAGGGTTTGGAAGGTTTGATGTTGTAACAAAGTAAGACTGCAGCATGTGTCAAATACAGGTGTGACTGTACATACTTTCACCTTCACAGTGAGGGCTAAATGAAGGTGTTAGCATGCTACTGTACATGTTAGCATGCTACTGTACATGTTAGCATGCTACTGCACATGTTAGCATGCTACTGTACATGTTAGCATGCTACTGTACTGCACATGTTAGCATACTACTGTACATGTTAGCATGCTACTGTACATGTTAGCATACTGTACATGTTAGCATACTACTGTACTGTACATGTTAGCATACTACTGTACATGTTAGCATACTACTGTACATGTTAGCATACTACTGTACATGTTAGCATACTACTGTACATGTTAGCATACTACTGTACATGTTAGCATACTACTGTACATGTTAGCATACTACTGTACATGTTAGCATACTGTACATGTTAGCATACTACTGTACTGCACATGTTAGCATGCTACTGTACATGTTAGCATACTGTACATGTTAGCATACTACTGTACTGCACATGTTAGCATGCTACTGTACATGTTAGCATGCTACTGTACATGTTAGCATGCTACTGTACATGTTAGCATGCTACTGTACATGTTAGCATGCTACTGTACATGTTAGCATGCTACTGCACATGTTAGCATGCTACTGTACATGTTAGCATACTACTGTACATGTTAGCATGCTACTGTACATGTTAGCATGCTACTGTACATGTTAGCATACTGTACATGTTAGCATACTACTGTACATGTTAGCATGCTACTGTACATGTTAGCATGCTACTGTACATGTTAGCATACTACTGTACATGTTAGCATGCTACTGCACATGTTAGCATACTACTGCACATGTTAGCATGCTACTGTACATGTTAGCATACTACTGCACATGTTAGCATACTGTACATGTTAGCATACTACTGTACTGTACATGTTAGCATACTACTGTACATGTTAGCATACTACTGTACATGTTAGCATACTACTGTACATGTTAGCATGCTACTGTACATGTTAGCATACTGTACATGTTAGCATGCTACTGCACATGTTAGCATACTACTGCACATGTTAGCATACTGTACATGTTAGCATGCTACTGTACATGTTAGCATACTGTACATGTTAGCATACTACTGTACTGCACATGTTAGCATGCTACTGTACATGTTAGCATGCTACTGTACATGTTAGCATGCTACTGTACATGTTAGCATGCTACTGTACATGTTAGCATGCTACTGCACATGTTAGCATGCTACTGTACATGTTAGCATACTACTGTACATGTTAGCATACTACTGTACATGTTAGCATACTGTACATGTTAGCATACTACTGTACTGCACATGTTAGCATGCTACTGTACATGTTAGCATGCTACTGTACATGTTAGCATGCTACTGTACATGTTAGCATGCTACTGTACATGTTAGCATGCTACTGCACATGTTAGCATGCTACTGTACATGTTAGCATACTGAACATGTTTTTTCTCAAGTTGGGACAGTCCCAGAGCAATGTCAGAATGGATCCCAGTCTTACTTCTTAAGGTAAAGGCTGTCAGTGGCATCTTTGAAACCTCACCTTCCCTTCTTCGATTGAAAATGATGACCTCACAAAGAGTCAAAACTGCCAGTTTAGACCAATGCTTAGACTTGGCTCACTTATTAGGGTTTGCACATATTCAGGTCGACATACCTCAATATGTGCATGCATGGCTCTAACGTCCTCAGTCAGAGGGAGCAGGTCCGGAGTTAGTTCCACTTGGCTTGCCGGAGGGTCTGTAGGGCAGCAGAAGAAACACAGACGTCCCACCTCTTCTCAAAAAGCAGCCGGCTTCGTTGGAGGTTTTTAATAAATAGTTCATCAACACAATGCTCCATTTTTGAGTCACATTCAAGAATATCTGCTAGCTTTCTGAGGCTATGGCCGAGTTTGAGGGCCAAGGATGGAGTCTTGTATTGATTTGTTTCCTCATCATATCCAGCCACAGACCTGACTGCATCAATCACATGGTTAAAGTTGGAAGGAATAAAGAAATCCTTAATTGTTTTCAGTTTCCCTGCGGTTTTTGCTTCGTTAATTAACCTACCGACTTCTCTCATTTTCTGCCTAATGTAATCATGCTTTGTCTTATCATGCCCGTGTTTTAAGTACAGGTGCTCTCCGAGTCTCAGAATCCCCTTTTCTGCTTTGACAACACCCGTGACCTCATCCTGATGCATTGCCGAAATTAAAGACCACAGCTTTTTGCTGATGCCCTCCGGTACAGGCTGGGCTAGGGAGCAGAGGGACTGGACCCTACTTCTACCTGGTTTAGCCTGGGCATCTTTCTGTGAAAGCCGGCACCTGGCCACATGCCTCCACAGCGACTTTCGCTTAAGCAATGCCCCACAGTCTATACAGTGCAAAAACTCACTGGATTTAACTGGGCAATTTGGCTGTTTAGCTGGGACTAAAGTTCCAATGCCGGCCTTTAAAACCTCAAAATTGTGCTCACGGTTTCCACTATTCCTGATCAAATCAAACTGAAGTTTACGTGCTTTAGATTTCACAGGTAGAGCCAATGCTCTGGCTACGTCACTTTCATTTCCATGTTTTCTAGTCAAATGACGGGACATTTTGTGGCAGGACATTGAACAGTAGAGGCAGAAGTGTCTCTTGCTGTATACTCGCCCCCCATTTTTCTTCTTTTGCAGCTGCATGATAACAATCTTATTTGCCTTTGGTTCGTCACTTTCCGAGTCTTGAAGAAAAGTGTTTTTGATTTTTCTTTTTCCATACTTTTTTACAGGTTTCTTCTTGACAGTTAAATCGTCAGAATCTGAGTCGACTTCATCAATTAGGGACTCTTGACTAAGCTGCACAAACAACAAATAATTTGTAATCATTCTATATAACAATTTGAAGTCATGACTTGTAGTCAGCACTTACCAGTGGTTTGTAAGCGTGCGCTTCAGTGTGCTCCTCCATGATTTCTTGCAGCCTAATGAACCACACACTTGCACCTTTTTCTAGCCTGACACCTGATTTCCTCTGTTGTGCTGCTCCATGATTGGCTCCAGCCTGCTGGACTGAAATTGCCCCAGTGTGCCCCTCCTTGATATCCCGCAACCCACCACCAGGGTTCCGACACATAACACACTTTTTTCAGGAAAGTAAACCTCCAGGGGTCCTTTCCATATTTTTACAGAGACTGCATAAGGACCGTTAGAAAAGCATTACCCATTGATTATTAAGCTTGGACCAGTGGGGTCCGGTGTTCGGGCCCCACCACGTAAAACCAGTCCCCATGACGTGAGTGGAATCTCAGGTTATGGAACCCACCAGGAGTTGAAAACAAGTGCACAAAGACACACATAGACACACACACATAGACATACACACATAGGCATACACACATAGACATACACACATACATAGACATACACACATAGGCATACACACATAGACACACACACACAAAGACACACATAGACATACACACGTAGACATACACACATAGACGTACACACATATATGCATACACACAGAGACATACACACATAGGCATACACACA
The DNA here is from genome assembly GCA_964034765.1 of Knipowitschia caucasica. Classification (NCBI taxonomy): domain Eukaryota; kingdom Metazoa; phylum Chordata; class Actinopteri; order Gobiiformes; family Gobiidae; genus Knipowitschia; species Knipowitschia caucasica. The sequence continues at coordinate 1,942,623 of OZ035829.1, read as the reverse complement.
TAGGCACACACACATAGGCATACACACATAGACATACACGCATAGACATACACACATAGGCATACACACATAGGCATACACACATAGGCATACACACATAGGCATACACGCATAGACATACACACATAGGCATACACACATAGGCATACACACATAAGCACACACACATAGGCATACACACATAGACATACACGCATAGACATACACACATAGGCATACACACATAGGCATACACACATAGGCATACACACATAGGCATACACGCATAGACATACACACATAGGCATACACACATAAGCATACACACATAGACATACACACATATAGGCATACACACATAGACACACACACACAAAGACACACATAGATATACAGTACACGCATTATACATACACACACACACACATACACTTACACACACACATATATATACACGCACACACATAGACATAGACACACATATACACACAAACACACACACACATATATATACACGCACACACACACACACACACACACACACACACACACACACACACACATATACACAGTATCACTTGCTGATTTGTTTTTACATTTTAAGAAATGTCAGTGTAGTGTCTGAGTGGTTAGCACTCTCGCTTCTCATCTCATCGCAGGTTCGGATCCCAGTTGGAAGTGAGTTTGCATGTTCTCCCTGTGTCTGCGATATAATAACAATAATTTCCCCCTATGCTCTTCAGGCGTTATCTTGACCTGTCTCCCCCTCCCCCCTCAGATCACGTCTCCATTGGGGGTCTCGGGGACAGCTTCTACGAGTATCTGATCAAGTCCTATCTGATGTCGGACAAGGCGGACGAGGACGCCAAGAGGATGTACTACAGCGCCCTGGATGTGAGTATCTCCACGTCTCTGTCGGACTGAGCCGCTGTGAACCAATACATGGAAACACATTCTGGAATCAAGGGCTTTTTGTCTGGGATCGAGGCCCTTTAGACTCCTCTGTCAAAGGGACGAGCAGTTTATGGTCTTACTGTTTCATTTCAAGTCAAGTTGCAAGACATTTTCCCCTGTGCCAAATGTAGAAAGCTGAAATAGAGTGGTTCAAGCTCATTTTGATTTTCATAGTTACTTTAGTGTAAAAAATTATAAAATATGAGGTAATAAATGCTTGAAATTAGTCGTTTTTATCTTAATTTGAGCACATTCTGACATTGAGACATTTCTTGAAATAGACTAAATGGCTTTGTCCCGTTGGCAAATTCACAGACTGTAAATATTAACGGACGTAGTGACGTCTATTTCCTGCTTTGAAATGTATGTGCCACAGACATGGGCAGATTCAAAATGGCCGCTGGCAGCCCCTCCCTCAGGAAAATGAACCACTTTTGGACCAAGAACCACTTTTGGACCAAGCCACTTTTGGGCCAAGAACCACTTTTGAACCAAGAACCACTTTTGGACCAAGACCCACTTTAGACCAAGACCCAATTTAGGACCAGGAACTACTTTTGGACCATGGACCGAGAGCCACTTTTGGACCAAGAGCCACTTTTGGACCAAGAGCCACTTTTGGACCGAAAGCCACTTTTGGACCGAGAGCCACTTTTGGACCAAGAACCACTTTTGGACCAAGAGCCACTTTTGGACCAAGAGCCACTTTTGGACCAAGAACCACTTTTGGACCAAGAGCCACTTTTGGACCAAGAACCACTTTTGGACCAAGAACCACTTTGGGACCAAGAGCCACTTTTGGACCAAGAGCCACTTTTGGACCAAGAACCACTTTTGGACCAAGAGCCACTTTTGGACCAAGAACCACTTTTGGACCAAGAGCCACTTTTGGACCAAGAGCCACTTTTGGACCAAGAACCACTTTTGGACCAAGAGCCACTTTTGGACCAAGAACCACTTTTGGACCAAGAGCCACTTTTGGACCAAGAACCACTTTGGGACCAAGAACCACTTTGGGACCAAGAACCACTTTGGGACCAAGAACCACTTTTGGACCAAGAACCACTTTTGGACCAAGAGCCACTTTTGGACCAAGAACCACTTTGGGACCAAGAACCACTTTTGGACCAAGAGCCACTTTTGGACCAAGAGCCACTTTTGGACCAAGAACCACTTTTGGACCAAGAGCCACTTTTGGACCAAGAGCCACTTTTGGACCAAGAACCACTTTGGGACCAAGAGCCACTTTTGGACCAAGAGCCACTTTTGGACCAAGAACCACTTTGGGACCAAGAACCACTTTTGGACCAAGAACCACTTTTGGACCAAGAGCCACTTTTGGACCAAGAGCCACTTTTGGACCAAGAACCACTTTTGGACCAAGAACCACTTTTGGACCAAGAGCCACTTTTGGACCAAGAGCCACTTTTGGACCAAGAGCCACTTTTGGACCAAGAACCACTTTTGGACCAAGAGCCACTTTTGGACCAAGAGCCACTTTTGGACCAAGAACCACTTTTGGACCAAGAGCCACTTTTGGACCAAGAGCCACTTTTGGACCAAGAACCACTTTTGGACGAAGAACCACTTTTGGACCAAGAGCCACTTTTGGACCAAGAACCACTTTGGGACCAAGAACCACTTTTGGACCAAGAGCCACTTTTGGACCAAGAGCCACTTTTGGACCAAGAACCACTTTTGGACCAAGAGCCACTTTTGGACCAAGAACCACTTTTGGACCAAGAGCCACTTTTGGACCAAGAACCACTTTTGGACCAAGAGCCACTTTTGGACCAAGAACCACTTTGGGACCAAGAGCCACTTTTGGACCAAGAGCCACTTTTGGACCAAGAACCACTTTTGGACCAAGAGCCACTTTTGGACCAAGAACCACTTTTGGACCAAGAGCCACTTTTGGACCAAGAACCACTTTTGGACCAAGAGCCACTTTTGGACCAAGAACCACTTTTGGACCAAGAGCCACTTTTGGACCAAGAACCACTTTTGGACCAAGAGCCACTTTTGGACCAAGAACCACTTTGGGACCAAGAACCACTTTTGGACCAAGAACCACTTTTGGACCAAGAACCACTTTTGGACCAAGAACCACTTTTGGACCAAGAGCCACTTTTGGACCAAGAACCACTTTGGGACCAAGAACCACTTTTGGACCAAGAGCCACTTTGGGACCATCCTGTAAAACGCTTTCGAGAGGAAAGAGCACTCCATACAAAAGCATTGGGTAATTCTCTTTCCGGGTACACCCCCACCACCGGGAGGAATGAGATTGCAGTCATAAAGTCCTCAAATTCAGACAGAAACCACTTTTCAATTCAAACAATTATCACCTCATATTTTAACATTTTATTATTAGCATTTTATTAGTTATTGCTCATTCATCTTGTGCTGTGTGCTCCTCATTCCTACTGTTCTGTATCTGCCGATGCAACACTGAAATTTCCCCACTGTGGGATGAATAAAGGGTCTATTAATCTTAATGGTAGAGCGTGGGCCCTGTGGAGCGGAGCAGAGGACTCACGATAACATCAAGGCCTTTCCCGGGTCTGTGTAATGTGATTATAGCGACAATTAGCTGCTAACCGACCGGTCGCTTGTGTATTGGTGCCTTTTACGACGAGGCTAAAATAACACTAAACGTACACGCCCATATTCATGAAATATATATACAGATAGAGGGGTTTAATGGGATAATGTCTCAGGACTAAAGCTCTGTCCCTGAGGCTGCAATTACACCATCGCGCACAATAAACTCGAGATGGCTGCAGAGATTTGTTGGAGATTCTTTGCCGGGTCAAGCCAGAGGCGCAGATGCTAATTACAGTATCCGTTTTCCCTGGTGTCTTTGTGTTGAAGTGGCTAAGGACCGGAGCGCGACGCCGTTCTCTGTGTGTGTAAAAGGATCTGAGGTGACGGCGGAAAAAACGTCTCATTAACTTTAGCGTTTGGGAAAAAGTGCGCGATTGATTAAACGCATTGTGGAATGAGAGGGGATTACTCTGATTATACCCAGCTATGATTAATGCTAACCTCGCTCATTAGCTAGCGTCACTCCCAGACCTCCACGATCAGCGTTTCTCCAAGATTTCATTATTTTCTCTAGTTTTCATAAGTGTTGGTGTGTGTTTTAGGCTTTCTGGAAGTTTGCAGACGACAGAGCACACATTATTATTCACTCGGCACAGTGGCTGAGTGGTTAACAGTCTCGCTTCTCAGCAAGAAGGTTCAAATCCCAGGAACAGAGCCTTTCTGAGAGGAGTTTGCATGTTTTTCGCCATGTCTGCGTAGGATTCCTCCAGGTGCTCCGAGTTCCACTGCCACTAAAAACACACCGGGTGCTGTTACCATGGCAACCGCCGCTCCTGACAGAAGCCTTAGTGGCCTCAGGATCTGGGTCAAATGCAGAAGATGAAGTGCCCTATGGGGGTTAATAAAAGTACTTTTAAATGATACAAGAAACAAGAATTTATTTGCCATTTGCAGTAAAACCACATTGGAAAAACTGTGCGAGAGTCCCCCAGTGTGACCCAGTGTTACTTATTAACTCATTGACGTTTTTGTCTGAGACCCTCTGTTTGGCCGGGGATTACTGGACAACAAAAATAGCTAGACACAAACTTATTTTTGCTGATGAAAGAAGACAATCCAGTCTTTCAGAATCTGGTAGAATAGTTTTAGGAAATAATATTCTGTGGGTCTTTAGAATCAGTGAAATCATCAAAACGGCAGCAGTCAATGAGTTAACATATTTTGGTCAATTTCCTAAGATTGAAGTGGTTTATTTCATGAATTCTTATATTTTTAGCCAATATAGTAGTCAGTAATCTTTGTTTATACAGCGTCTTTCACAGACCAAGGCCACAAAGCACTTCACTGTAAAAAACAGGTAAAAACACATCAAATACAAGTTAAAATACAATGTAAAATGTGTGTTCAAAAATAAAAATATAATGGCCCTGAAATCACAGTGACAAGTTTAAAACAGCAGAAGATAATTCTGTAAAAACCGCAAAGAGAGCGGAAGATCAACTTTCCTCATAAACTGCATAAATATGTTTTTTATAGTGCTCTCTACATGTCCTGATTATTATTTTGACATTTTAGTGCAAATTATATCAAATGTGTGGTGCCTTCTCTACATTTGAGTTTGGTCCTGGCCTCTCATTGGCTCTAGAAGTGTAGTGCGTGTCCATGTTGTATCTCCTGACTCACTTCTTTGTCGTTGTGCGTTGCAGGCGATTGAAGCTAACCTGGTGCAGAAGTCGTCGGGGGGCCTGACCTACATGGCCGAGTGGAGGGGGGGCATTCTGGACCACAAGATGGGGCACCTGGCCTGCTTCTCCGGGGGCATGATCGGGATCGGGGCAGACGACGGACCACAGGAGAAGAGGCAACACTATCTGGACCTGGCTGCAGAGATCACACACACCTGCCACGAGAGCTACGCACGCTCTGGTCAGTGCACACACACACACACACACCTGCCACGAGAGCTACGCACGCTTTGGTCAGTGCTCACACACACACACACACACACCTGCCACGAGAGCTACGCACGCTCTGGTCAGTGCACACACACACATACACACACACACACACACCTGCCACGAGAGCTACGCACGCTCTGGTCAGTGCACACACACACATACACACACACACACACCTGCCACGAGAGCTACGCACGCTCTGGTCAGTGCTCACACACACACACACACACACACACACACACACACACACCTGCCACGAGAGCTACGCACGCTTTGGTCAGTGCTCACACACACACACACACACACCTGCCACGAGAGCTACGCACGCTCTGGTCAGTGCTCACACTGTGCTCCTCATTCCAACTGTTCTGTAACTCGTGATGCAACACTGCAATTTCCCCGCTGTGGGACGAATAAGGATCTTTTAATCTTAATCTTGTCTCTGCCCCTGCCCCTGCCCCTGTCCCTGCCCCTGCCCCTGCCCCTGCCCCTGCCCCTGCCCCTGCCTCTGCCTCTGCCTCTGCCCCTGCCTCTGCCCCTGCCCCTGCCCCTGCCTCTGCCTCTGCCTCTGCCCCTGCCCTGCCTCTGCCTCTGCCTCTGCCCTGCCTCTGCCCCTGCCCTGCCCTGCCCTGCCTCTGCCTCTGCCCCTGCCCTGCCCCTGCCCTGCCTCTGCCTCTGCCCCTGCCCCTGCCCCCTGCCCTGCCTCTGCCTCTGCCTCTGCCCCTGCCTCTGCCTCTGCCTCTGCCTCTGCCCCTGCCTCTGCCCCTGTCCCTGCCCCTGCCCCTGCCTCTGCCTCTGCCCCTGCCTCTGCCCCTGCCCTGCCTCTGCCTCTGCCCCTGCCCCTGTCCCTGCCCCTGCCCCTGCCTCTGCCTCTGCCTCTGCCTCTGCCTCTGCCTCTGCCTCTGCCTCTGCCCCTGCCTCTGCCCCTGTCCCTGCCCCTGCCCCTGCCTCTGCCTCTGCCCCTGCCTCTGCCCCTGCCTCTGCCTCTGCCCTGCCTGCCTCTGCCCCTGTCCCTGCCCCTGCCCCTGCCTCTGCCTCTGCCCCTGCCTCTGCCCCTGCCCGCCTCTGCCTCTGCCTCTGCCTCTGACCCTGCCTCTGCCCCTGCCCCTGCCCCTGCCCTGCCTCTGCCTCTGCCCCTGCCCCTGCCCCTGCCCTGCCTCTGCCTCTGCCTCTGCCCCTGCCTCTGCCCCTGCCCTTCCTCTGCCTTCTTGCCTCTGCCCCTGCCTCTGCCTCTGCCCCTTCCCCCGCCCCTGCCCCTGCCCCTGCCCCTGCCTCTGCCTCTGTCCCTGCCCCTGCCTCTGCCTCTGCCTCTGCCCCTGCCCCTGCCCTGCCCTGCCTCTGCCCTGCCCCTGCCCCTGTCCCTGCCTCTGCCTCTGCCCTGCCCCTGCCCCTGCCTGCCTCTGCCTCTGCCTGCCCTGCCCTCCTGCCTCTGCCTCTGCCCCTGCCCTGCCTCTGCCTCTGCCCTGCCCCTGCCCTGCCTCTGCCTCTGCCCCTGCCTGCCCCCCTGCCCTGCCCCCTCTGCCTCTGCCTTGCCTCTGCCCCTGCCCTGCCCTGCCCCTGCCTCTGCTCTGCCTCTGCCCTGCCCTGCCCTGCCTCTGCCTCTGCCTCTGCCTCTGCCCTGCCTCTGCCCCTTCCCCTGCCCCTGCCCCTGCCCCTGCCTCTGCCTCTGTCCCGCCCTGCCTCTGCCTCTGCCTCTGTCCGCCCTGCCTCTGCCTCTGCCTCTGCCTCTGCCTCTGCCCCTGCCCTGCCCTGCCCTGCCTCTGCCTCTGCCTCTGCCCCTGCCTCTGCCCCTGCCCCTGCCTCTGCCTCTGCCCCTGCCCCTGTCCCTGTCCCTGCCCCTGCCCCTGCCTCTGCCCCTGCCCCTGCCCCTGCCCTGCCTCTGCCTCTGCCTCTGCCCCTGCCTCTGCCCCTGCCCTGCCTCTGCCTCTGCCCCTGCCCCTGTCCCTGCCCCTGCCCCTGCCTCTGCCTCTGCCTCTGACCCTGCCTCTGCCCCTGCCCCTGCCCCTGCCCTGCCTCTGCCTCTGCCTCTGCCCCTGCCCCTGCCCCTGCCCTGCCTCTGCCTCTGCCCCTGCCTCTGCCCCTGCCCTTCCTCTGCCTCTGCCTCTTGCCTCTGCCTCTGCCTCTGTCCCTGCCTCTGCCCCTGCCCCTGCCCCTGCCCCTGCCACTGCCCCTGCCTCTGCCTCTGTCCCTGCCCCTGCCTCTGTCCCGGCCCCTGCCTCTGCCCCTGCCCCTTCCCCTGCCCCTGCCCCTGCCTCTGCCTCTGTCCCTGCCCCTGCCCCTGCCTCTGCCTCTGTCCCTGCCCCTTCCCCTGCCCCTGCCCCTGCCCTGCCCCTGCCTCTGCCTCTGCCCCTGCCCCTGCCTCTGCCTCTGCCTCTGCCTCTGTCTCTGTCCCTGCCCCTGCCCCTGCCCCTGCCTCTGCCTCTGCCTCTGCCCCTGCCCCTGCCTCTGCCCCTGCCCCTGCCCCTGCCTCTGCCTCTGCCTCTGTCCCTGCCTCTGCCTCTGCCTCTGCCCCTGCCCCTGCCCCTGCCCCTGCCCCTGCCTCTGCCCCTTCCCCTGCCCCTGCCCCTGCCCCTGCCCCTGCCTCTGCCTCTGCCTCTGCCCCCTTCCCCTGCCCCTGCCTCTGCCTCTGCCCCTTCCCCTGCCCCTGCCCCTGCCTCTGCCTCTGTCCCTGCCCCTGCCTCTGCCTCTGCTCTGCCTGCCCCTGCCCCTGCCCTGCCTCTGTCTCTGCCTCTGCCTCTGCTTCTGCCCCTGCCCCTGTCTCTGCCTCTGCCCCTGCCCCTGCCCCTGCCCCTGTCTCTGCCTCTGCTTCTGCCCCTGCCCCTGTCTCTGCCTCTGCCCCTGCCCCTGCCTCTGCCTCTGTCTCTGCCCCTGCCTCTGTCTCTGCCTCTGCCTCTGCCTCTGTCTCTGTCTCTGCCTCTGCCTCTGTCTCTGTCTCTGTCTCTGCCTATGCCTCTGCCTCTGTCTCTGCCTCTGCCTCTGCCTCTGTCTCTGTCTCTGCCTCTGCCTCTGTCTCTGTCTCTGCCTCTGCCTCTGCCTCTGTCTCTGTCTCTGCCTCTGCCTCTGTCTCTGTCTCTGCCTCTGCCTCTGCCTCTGCCTCTGCCTCTGTCTCTGCCTCTGCCTCTGTCTCTGTCTCTGTCTCTGCCTCTGCCTCTGCCTCTGTCTCTGCCTCTGCCTCTGTCTCTGTCTCTGCCTCTGCCTCTGTCTCTGTCTCTGTCTCTGCCTCTGCCTCTGCCTCTGTCTCTGTCTCTGTCTCTGTCTCTGCCTCTGCCTCTGTCTCTGCCCCTGCCCTCCTCTGCCTCTGCCTCTGCCTCTGTCTCTGTCTTTGCCTCTGCCTCTGCCTCTGTCTCTGCCTCTGCCTCTGCCTCTGTCTCTGTCTCTGCCTCTGTCTCTGTCTCTGCCTCTGCCTCTGCCTCTGCCTCTGCCTCTGCCCCTGCCCCTGCCCCTGCCCCTGCCCCTGCCTCTGCCTCTGCCTCTGCCTCTGCCTCTGTCTCTGCCTCTGCCTCTGCCTCTGCCTCTGCCCCTGCCTCTGCCTCTGCCTCTGCCTCTGCCTCTGCCTCTGTCTCTGTCTCTGTCTCTGCCTCTGCCTCTGCCTCTGCCTCTGCCTCTGCCTCTGCCTCTGTCTCTGCCTCTGTCTCTGTCTCTGTCTCTGCCTCTGTCTCTGCCTGCCCCTGCCCCTGCCCCTGCCCCTGCCTCTGTCTCTGCCTCTGCCTCTGCCTCTGCCTCTGCCCCTGCCTCTGCCTCTGCCTCTGCCTCTGCCTCTGCCTCTGCCTCTGCCTCTGTCTCTGCCTCTGCCTCTGTCTCTGCCTCTGCCTCTGCCTCTGCCTCTGTCTCTGCCTCTGCCTCTGCCTCTGCCTCTGTCTCTGTCTCTGCCTCTGCCTCTGTCTCTGCCTCTGCCTCTGCCTCTGTCTCTGTCTCTGTCTCTGCCTCTGCCTCTGCCTCTGTCCTGCCCCTGCCCCTGCCCTGCCTGCTCTGCCTCTGCCTCTGCCTCTGCCTCTGTCCTCTGCCTCTGCCTCTGTCTCTGTCTCTGCCTCTGCCTCTGTCTCTGCCTCTGCCTCTGTCTCTGTCTCTGCCTCTGCCCCTGCCCCTGCCTCTGTCTCTGCCTCTGTCCCTGCCTCTGCCTCTGCCTCTGCCCCTGCCTCTGCCCCTGCCTCTGCCTCTGCCTCTGCCTCTGCCTCTGCCCCTGCCCCTGCCTCTGCCTCTGCCCCTTCCCCTGCCCCTGCCTCTGCCCCTTCCCCTGCCCCTGCCCCTGCCTCTGCCTCTGCCTCTGCCTCTGTCCCTGCCCCTGCCCCTGCCGCTGCCTCTGCCTCTGCCTCTGCCTCTGCCCCTGCCCCTGCCCCTGCCTCTGCCTCTGCCCCTGCCCCTGCCTTTGCCTCTGTCCCTGCCCCTGCCCCTGCCTCTGTCTCTGCCTCTGCCCCTGCCCTGCCTCTGTCTCTGCCTCTGCCTCTGCCCCTGCCCCTGCCCCTGCCCCTGCCCCTGCCCCTGCCCCTGCCTCTGCCTCTGCCTCTGCCTCTGCCCCTGCCCCTGCCCCTGCCCTGCCCTGCCCCTGCCCCTGCCCCTGCCTCTGCCTCTGTCCCTGCCTCTGTCTCTGCCCCTGCCCCTGCCCCTGCCTCTGTCTCTGCCTCTGTCTCTGTCTCTGCCTCTGTCTCTGTCCCTGCCTCTGTCCTCTGCCCCTGCCTCTGCCTCTGCCTCTGCCTCTGCCTCTGTCCCTGCCTCTGCCCCTGCCTCTGCCCCTGCCTCTGCCTCTGTCCCTGCCCCTGCCCCTGCCCCTGCCTCTGCCTCTGTCCCTGCCTCTGCCCCTGCCTCTGTCCCTGCCCCTGCCCCTGCCCCTGCCTCTGCCTCTGTCTGCCTCTGCCTCTGCCTCTGTCTCTGCCTCTGTCCCTGCCTCTGCCCCTGCCTCTGCCTCTGCCTCTGCCCCTGCCCCTGCCTCTGTCTCTGCCTCTGCCTCTGCCTCTGTCTCTGTCTCTGCCTCTGTCTCTGTCTCTGTCTCTGCCTCTGCCCCTGCCCCTGCCCCTGCCCCTGCCTCTGTCTCTGCCTCTGCCTCTGTCTCTGTCTCTGTCTCTGTCTCTGTCTCTGCCTCTGTCTCTGTCTCTGTCTCTGTCCTCTGCCTCTGTCTCTGCCTCTGTCTCTGTCTCTGCCTCTGCCTCTGCCTCTGCCTCTGCCTCTGTCTCTGCCTCTGCCTCTGTCTCTGCCTCTGCCTCTGCCCCTGCCTCTGCCCCTTCCCCTGCCCCTGCCCCTGCCTCTGCCTCTGCCCCTGCCCCTGCCCCTGCCCCTGCCCCTTAGCCCCTGCCCCTGCCCCTGCCTCTGTCTCTGTCTCTGTCTCTGCCTCTGTCTCTGCCTCTGCCTCTGCCTCTGTCTCTGCCTCTGCCTCTGTCCCTGCCCCTGCCTCTGCCTCTGCCTCTGTCCTGCCCCCCCTGCCTCTGCCTCTGCCTCTGCCTCTGCTGCTACAGACCCAGAGCCCTCTACAGACCCAGAGCCCTCTGCTCTACAGACCCAGAGCCCTCTGCTCTACAGACCCAGAGCCTTCTGCTCTACAGACCCAGAGCCCTCTGCTCTACAGACCCAGAGCCCTCTGCTCTACAGACCCAGAGCCCTCTGCTCTACAGACCCAGAGCCGTCTGCTCTACAGACCCAGAGCCCTCTGCTCTACAGACCCAGAGCCCTCTGCTCTACAGACCCAGAGCCGTCTGCTCTACAGACCCAGAGCCCTCTGCTCTACAGACCCAGAGCCCTCTGCTCTACAGACCCAGAGCCGTCTGCTCTACAGACCCAGAGCCCTCTGCTCTACAGACCCAGAGCCGTCTGCTCTACAGACCCAGAGCCCTCTGCTCTACAGACCCAGAGCCCTCTGCTCTACAGACCCAGAGCCCTCTGCTCTACAGACCCAGAGCCGTCTGCTCTACAGACCCAGAGCCCTCTGCTCTACAGACCCAGAGCCGTGTGCTCTACAGACCCAGAGCCGTCTGCTCTACAGACCCAGAGCCTTCTGCTCTACAGACCCAGAGCCCTCTACAGACCCAGAGCCGTCTGCTCTACAGACCCAGAGCCCTCTGCTCTACAGACCCAGAGCCGTGTGCTCTACAGACCCAGAGCCGTGTGCTCTACAGACCCAGAGCCCTCTGCTCTACAGACCCAGAGCCCTCTGCTCTACAGACCCAGAGCCCTCTGCCCTACAGACCCAGAGCCTTCTGCTCTACAGACCCAGAGCCGTGTGCTCTACAGACCCAGAGCCCTCTGCTCTACAGACCCAGAGCCGTCTGCTCTGTGAGAATCAGGATCATCAGAATAATAAGTCCTGATTGTTCTGCAGAAGATTTGGATGTTTGTTTCCAGAAAGAGAAGAAAAGAAAAAGGTCAAACCCAAAAGTTGTCCATGTGTGAACTGTGAGGGCCAAACAGGAAGTGACAGCAGGGCCCCAGGCCCCACAGAGAGAGAGAGAGACACAGAGAGAGATGGAGACAAGACTGTTTTGCCAAGACAAAACAGAAACATTTTACATTCTACAAACAGAAAAATAATGGAAAAAAACGTGTTGGAACCATGTGCTAACCACTCAGCCATCAGAGAGCACAGTGGCTAAATGCTAAAGCCCTCACTCACTCAGGCACATTACATACGTCTCTCTCTGGTCTCTCTCTCTCTAGTCTCTCTCTCTAGTCTCTCTCTCTCTGGTCTCTCTCTCTAGTCTCTCTCTGGTCTCTCTCTGGTCTCTCTCTGGCCTCTCTCTGGTCTCTCTCTCTAGTCTCTCTAGTCTCTCTCTCTCTGGTCTCTCTCTGGTCTCTCTCTGGTCCCTCTCTGGTCTCTCTCAGGTCTCTCTCTCTGGTCTCTCTCAGGTCTCTCTCTCTGGTCTCTTTCTCTGGTCTCGCTCTCTCTGGTCTCTCTCTGGTCTCTCTCTGGTCTCTCTCTGGTCTCTCTCTCTGGTCTCTCTCTGGTCTCTCTCTGGTCTCTCTCTCTGGTCTCTCTCTGGTCTCTCTCTCTGGTCTCTCTCTCTGGTCTCTCTCAGGTCTCTCTCTCTGGTCTCTCTCTCTGGTCTCTCTCTCTGGTCTCTCTCTCTGGAGCAAATCCAGACCTTAGAACCAAATGAAGTGAGTTCTATGGTGTGGTTAGACCAGGGTAGCTCTGCATACCATATGATTCTCCACTAACGATGCTAAGCTAGTTTTCCACCAGACAAGCCTCTGTCACACATTGTTGTCTGGATGTTTCTGGTTGAACCATGAGTCACTGATGGAGACAATGGAGAGTGACGTGTCCAGAGGCTGAGACCATGTGACTTCTGAGACCATGTGACTTCTGAGACCATGTGACTGCTGAGACCATGTGAGTACTGAGACCATGTGAGTACTGAGACCATGTGAGTACTGAGACCATGTGACTGCTGAGACCATGAGACTGCTGAGACCACTGAGACCATGAGACCATGTGACTGCTGAGACCATGAGACTGCTGAGACCATGTGACTGCTGAGACCATGAGACTGCTGAGACCATGAGACTGTTGAGACCATGAGACTGCTGAGACCATGAGACTGTTGAGACCATGAGACTGTTGAGACCATGAGACTGCTGAGACCATGAGACTGTTGAGACCATGAGACTGTTGAGACCATGAGACTGCTGAGACCATGAGACTGCTGAGACCATGAGACTGCTGAGACCATGAGACTGTTGAGACCATGAGACTGCTGAGACCATGAGACTGCTGAGACCATGAGACTGTTGAGACCATGAGACTGTTGAGACCATGAGACTGCTGAGACCATGAGACTGCTGAGACCATGAGACTGTTGAGACCATGTGACTGCGTTTGTCTCCAACAAAAACCTGTTGGAAGTGATCGGAGCGAAGACTATGCAGAGAATGCAGCAGAGATTCTGCAGGTTCACGTCTGAAACACGAGAAGTCAAAGAAAACATCGATATCTGTGAGATCTGAAGTCTCTCTCTACTCTCTCCTTTACCTTCAGACTCTCTCACTACTGTCTCCTTTACCCTCAGACTCTCTCACTACTGTCTCCTTTACCTTCAGACTCTCTCACTACTGTCTCCTTTACCCTCAGACTCTCTCACTACTGTCTCCTTTACCTTCAGACTCTCTCACTACTGTCTCCTTTACCTTCAGACTCTCTCACTACTGTCTCCTTTACCTTCAGACTCTCTCACTACTGTCTCCTTTACCCTCAGACTCTCTCACTACTGTCTCCTTTACCTTCAGACTCTCTCACTACTGTCTCCTTTACCCTCAGACACTCTCACTACTGTCTCCTTTACCCTCAGACTCTCTCACTACTGTCTCCTTTACCTTCAGACTCTCTCACTACTCTCTCCTTTACCTTCAGACTCTCTCACTACTGTCTCCTTTACCTTCAGACTCTCTCACTACTGTCTCCTTTACCTTCAGACTCTCTCACTACTGTCTCCTTTACCTTCAGACTCTCTCACTACTGTCTCCTTTACCTTCAGACTCTCTCACTACTGTCTCCTTTACCTTCAGACTCTCTCACTACTGTCTCCTTTACCTTCAGACTCTCTCACTACTGTCTCCTTTACCTTCAGACTCTCTCACTACTGTCTCCTTTACCTTCAGACTCTCTCACTACTGTCTCCTTTACCTTCAGACTCTCTCACTACTGTCTCCTTTACCCTCAGACTCTCTCACTACTGTCTCCTTTACCCTCAGACTCTCTCACTACTGTCTCCTTTACCTTCAGACTCTCTCACTACTGTCTCCTTTACCTTCAGACTCTCTCACTACTGTCTCCTTTACCTTCAGACTCTCTCACTACTGTCTCCTTTACCTTCAGACTCTCTCACTACTGTCTCCTTTACCTTCAGACTCTCTCACTACTGTCTCCTTTACCTTCAGACTCTCTCACTACTGTCTCCTTTACCTTCAGACTCTCTCACTACTGTCTCCTTTACCTTCAGACTCTCTCACTACTGTCTCCTTTACCTTCAGACTCTCTCACTACTCTCTCCTTTACCTTCAGACTCTCTCACTACTGTCTCCTTTACCCTCAGACTCTCTCACTACTGTCTCCTTTACCCTCAGACTCTCTCACTACTGTCTCCTTTACCTTCAGACTCTCTCACTACTGTCTCCTTTACCCTCAGACTATCTCACTACTGTCTCCTTTACCTTCAGACTCTCTCACTACTGTCTCCTTTACCCTCAGACTCTCTCACTACTGTCTCCTTTACCTTCAGACTCTCTCACTACTGTCTCCTTTACCTTCAGACTCTCTCACTACTGTCTCCTTTACCTTCAGACTCTCTCACTACTGTCTCCTTTACCCTCAGACTCTCTCACTACTGTCTCCTTTACCCTCAGACTCTCTCACTACTGTCTCCTTTACCTTCAGACTCTCTCACTACTGTCTCCTTTACCCTCAGACACTCTCACTACTGTCTCCTTTACCCTCAGACTCTCTCACTACTGTCTCCTTTACCTTCAGACTCTCTCACTACTGTCTCCTTTACCCTCAGACTCTCTCACTACTGTCTCCTTTACCTTCAGACTCTCTCACTACTGTCTCCTTTACCTTCAGACTCTCTCACTACTGTCTCCTTTACCTTCAGACTCTCTCACTACTGTCTCCTTTACCTTCAGACTCTCTCACTACTGTCTCCTTTACCTTCAGACTCTCTCACTACTGTCTCCTTTACCTTCAGACTCTCTCACTACTGTCTCCTTTACCTTCAGACTCTCTCACTACTCTCTCCTTTACCTTCAGACTCTCTCACTACTGTCTCCTTTACCTTCAGACTCTCTCACTACTGTCTCCTTTACCTTGAGACTCTCTCACTACTGTCTCCTTTACCCTCAGACTCTCTCACTACTGTCTCCTTTACCTTCAGACTCTCTCACTACTGTCTCCTTTACCTTCAGACTCTCTCACTACTGTCTCCTTTACCTTCAGACTCTCTCACTACTGTCTCCTTTACCTTCAGACTCTCTCACTACTGTCTCCTTTACCTTCAGACTCTCTCACTACTGTCTCCTTTACCCTCAGACTCTCTCACTACTGTCTCCTTTACCCTCAGACTCTCTCACTACTGTCTCCTTTACCTTCAGACTCTCTCACTACTGTCTCCTTTACCTTCAGACTCTCTCACTACTGTCTCCTTTACCTTCAGACTCTCTCACTACTGTCTCCTTTACCCTCAGACTCTCTCACTACTGTCTCCTTTACCCTCAGACTCTCTCACTACTGTCTCCTTTACCTTCAGACTCTCTCACTACTGTCTCCTTTACCCTCAGACTCTCTCACTACTGTCTCCTTTACCTTCAGACTCTCTCACTACTGTCTCCTTTACCTTCAGACTCTCTCACACTACTGTCTCCTTTACCTTCAGACTCTCTCACTACTGTCTCCTTTACCCTCAGACTCTCTCACTACTGTCTCCTTTACCCTCAGACTCTCTCACTACTGTCTCCTTTACCTTCAGACTCTCTCACTACTGTCTCCTTTACCTTCAGACTTTCTCACTACTGTCTCCTTTACCCTCAGACTCTCTCACTACTGTCTCCTTTACCTTCAGACTCTCTCACTACTGTCTCCTTTACCCTCAGACTCTCTCACTACTTAGACCTTGGTTCCAGCCCATACTCTGCAGACACCTGGTTATGGCGTTCCATGTTGGCGTTCCCTGCAGTTATGTGTTGGATCATTCTACTGATCCAACTTCTTCTACTGTTTTGTGACTGACATTTCCCACTGTGGGCTGGATAAAAGATATCTTAATCTTAAATGTCACAGTTTTATACAAAGGTTTGGATCCCTATCAATGTTTATTTGAGAAGTGAAAGAAATGTTATATTATTTACAGAAAATAATATAAAATTTCAATATGTCTGTATCTGTGAGCAAAGAAGACAAACATATCAAAGCATGTTACATATAATTCTTTATTTGCTGTGAACAAAATACACTTCTTTGGAATTCAAAGTCAGATGACATGTTTTACACAGAACCCAAGTCCAGCTTTAGGGAGTCCAGGAGACATACACTACATCTGTCACATCTGCAGAGAGAGAGAGAGAGAGAGAGGGCCTGGACCCCTCCCCGTCTGACCCCACATACCTCTGACCCCCCCACCCCCACCCTCACCCCCCAGTGCCAGGCTCTGCTCTGGAAAGGACCGTCTCTGGTGATAACGGGAGAATTATGGGATGGATGAAGTGAAGGAAGTGTGCGGCAGCCTTTAGCTTCCTCTGTTTGTGTCGACCTGAGAGGCCAGAGGGGGACCAGAGGGAGACCAGAGGGAGACCAGAGGGAGACCAGAGGGAGACCGGAGAGAGACCGGAGAGAGACCGGAGAGAGACCGGAGAGAGACCGGAGAGAGACCAGAGAGAGACCAGAGAGAGACCGGAGAGAGACCGGAGAGAGACCGGAGAGAGACCGGAGAGAGACCGGAGAGAGACCGGAGAGAGACCGGAGAGAGACCGGAGAGAGACCAGAGAGAGAGACCAGAGAGAGAGACCAGAGAGAGAGACCAGAGAGAGAGAGACCAGAGAGAGAGACCAGAGAGAGAGACCAGAGAGAGAGACCAGAGAGAGAGACCAGAGAGAGAGACCAGAGAGAGAGACCAGAGGGAGAGACCAGAGAGAGAGACCAGAGAGAGAGACCAGAGAGAGAGACCAGAGAGAGAGACCAGAGAGAGAGACCAGAGAGAGACCAGAGAGAGACCAGAGAGAGAGACCAGAGAGAGAGAGAGAGAGAGAGAGACCAGAGAGAGAGACCAGAGAGAGAGACCAGAGAGAGAGACCAGAGAGAGAGACCAGAGAGAGAGACCAGAGAGAGAGACCAGAGGGAGAGACCAGAGGGAGAGACCAGAGGGAGAGACCAGAGGGAGAGACCAGAGGGAGAGACCAGAGGGAGAGACCAGAGGGAGAGTTTGTCTTATGCAGTACATCTTTGACCACAGCCAGAGACAAAAACATTAATCAATAATAATAATAATAATAATGAGCAGATTTGACCCATTTAAAGGAGAGGGTGTTGTTGGGATCTCGGCCTCTGCTGCGTCTCGTCCCAACAGCAGCGGTAACATTATGAGAGTCTGTGGAGTTAAATCTATAAGCCTGGTTTCATTTCCTGTGTCCAGTTCAGTGCATTAACAACCCCACAGGGGCGCTTCGCATGTTTGTTCCAACGCCTGCGTTTAAGGAGGAAAAAAGTAACATAAACTGGGACAGCTCCAAATGAGGTACTCACGGTTCACTTCACTCACACACAGACTGAAAACACACACGTAGCTTAGCATTAGCTTAGCATTAGCTTAGTGGCTTCTACTCCAGGTCCGACATTTGGCTTAAAGAGTTGCCAGTGACACGGATCAGTGTTGTTGACTGTGTCGCAACAAATATTAATATTCATATGTGCCTTTGTGCAGTTTAGAAGAGCTGAGAGAGACCAGAGAGAGACCAGAGAGAGACCAGAGAGAGACCAGAGAGAGACCAGAGAGAGACCAGAGAGAGACCAGAGAGAGACCAGAGAGAGACCAGAGAGAGACCAGAGAGAGACCAGAGAGAGACCAGAGAGAGAGACCAGAGAGAGACCAGAGAGAGAGACCAGAGAGAGACCAGAGAGAGACCAGAGAGAGACCAGAGAGAGAGACCAGAGAGAGAGACCAGAGAGAGAGACCAGAGAGAGAGACCAGAGAGAGAGACCAGAGAGAGAGACCAGAGAGAGACCAGCGAGAGACCAGCGAGAGAGACCAGAGAGAGACCAGAGAGAGAGACCAGAGAGAGAGACCAGAGAGAGAGACCAGAGAGAGAGACCAGAGAGAGAGACCAGCGAGAGACCAGCGAGAGACCAGCGAGAGACCAGCGAGAGACCAGAGAGAGAGACCAGAGAGAGAGACCAGAGAGAGACCAGCGAGAGACCAGCGAGAGACCAGCGAGAGACCAGCGAGAGACCAGAGAGAGAGACCAGAGAGAGAGACCAGAGAGAGAGACCAGAGAGAGAGACCAGAGAGAGAGACCAGAGAGAGAGACCAGAGAGAGAGACCAGAGAGAGAGACCAGAGAGAGAGACCAGAGAGAGACCAGAGAGAGAGACCAGAGAGAGAGACCAGAGAGAGACCAGCGAGAGAGACCAGCGAGAGACCAGAGAGAGAGACCAGCGAGAGACCAGCGAGAGACCAGCGAGAGACCAGCGAGAGACCAGAGAGAGAGACCAGAGAGAGAGACCAGAGAGAGAGACCAGAGAGAGAGACCAGAGAGAGAGACCAGAGAGAGAGACCAGCGAGAGACCAGAGAGAGAGACCAGCGAGAGAGACCAGAGAGAGAGACCAGAGAGAGAGACCAGAGAGAGAGACCAGAGAGAGAGACCAGAGAGAGAGACCAGAGAGAGAGACCAGAGAGAGACCAGCGAGAGAGACCAGAGAGAGACCAGAGAGAGAGGCCAGCGAGAGAGACCAGCGAGAGAGACCAGAGAGAGAGACCAGAGTGAGAGAGCTGGTTTTATATCATTTATAAAAGTGGTTTAGTCACAATAAGACAAAATAGCATTTACTCAATATACATACTCTGCACCAGGCTTTGCTGGTCTTAAACAGGTCCAAACAATACTTCCATAGGATTTATAAATATATATCAATGTGACAGGATTGAACTGGCACTATAGTCTCTATGGATCCACAAAGTAAATAACTATAAACAAAGGAGTGCAAATGTTTCACCATCTACAACACTGTAATAACGTAAAAGTCTGAGATGATTCATACTTTTCATTTTTTAGACCACGCCGACCCCGAACCTCAAACCGTCGACTCTTTAGGCCCTTCGCGAGCTGCGTTCTTGCATCCATAAAGCCACTTAATGACTCTGGCGTTTCTCTCGATGATGGACACTCCGGTGGGAAGCGTCTCCACCATCTCCTCCTCGAACAGTCCGTCTCCAGAGTGACGGGAGAACTCACTGGGTTCGGATCCCCCGCGGCCCTCGTCCACCACGCTCCGCAGGGCCAACGACAGCGTGTCTATGGAGCTGGCACCGGACAGGAAGTTCTGCCGCCCCAGACACTCGATCATGTCCAAATCCAGGCCGCAGAAAGCAAAGAAGTCAGCCTGGTCCGACAGCGCCACCGAGCCGCGGATCTCCAGGTCCGATTTGGAACGGCGCAAATGTCCCACGTGCCGTCTCTGCACCGGAGAGGCTCGCTTCCATGGATCGTTCTCATCCTGGAGACTTGAGCTGTTTCCGTTACTAAAATTAGCATCATTTACGACCTCGCTTTTCTCGAATGCGCCGAATCCTGGGCTTGACATTGTCCCAGGAGAACGATCGTGGTCCATTCTGCTCGAGCGTCTACTTTCTAACCCGCTGTCTGGAGTGTCTTTCTCATTGGTCCAGGACATTCGGGAATCCCCATCCCGCGACGGCGCCCTCTCTTCACCAATCACCATTTTTTGAATTCTACTGTCGCCGCCGCTGCTTCTCTCCCTCATAGATCCCTGGAAGAGACGCCGTACGAAGCTGTAACCCTTTATCTCGGTGTTGTTGTTCTCCCCGGGCCCAGAACTCGTTGGACTCTTGCACTCTTTCTTCTGCCTGTAGATGACGAGCGAGTCCGGCCTCAGCATCCGCTTCCCCGTGCTCCGTCTAAGCACCGGTGCACTATGTGGCGCTACCAGACCGGGGGTTCTCGGACTCGAAGGCAACAAAACGTTATTCACATTGCTACGATTGTTTGTATCGACGTCAACCAGAGTCTGTTGATTTTCCTTTCTGGAGTCCTCGTTTTCGTTTTCATCCCTGGAGGCGATAGAGTCTGACAGAGTGGAGAAGGCGGCGTTGGAGGATCTGCGAGGGGGGAGGTGAGGTGTTATGTTCCCAGGGCTCACCCCGGCTCTCCGGGGAGGCGGCGTGGCACAGGGGATCAACACAGGCTCCTGTTTGGTGTTGATTACCTGCTGGCTCTTGACATATTTAGCCTTGTCTGCCTCCAGCCTCTCCACAGCGCTGATGGAACGCCCGTAGCTTCCCCCGTCTATCTGTCTCCGCAAATACTCCGGCCCCTTGTTGAGGAGCCTCAGAGGGGAAGGAGATCCGATGGGTGTTAGCGGTTTCATGGTGAATTCACAAAGCGGGAGATGACATTAAAACAAAAAACTCCAGATTTGAGGTGATGCGTTGCTGTTGGGGTCCCGCAGGGCTGCGTACTTGGACCACTTCAAAACTCAACGTTGAAATAAGCTCCAGCCACTTGTTGCATATTCACAGATTTTGTTCTCAAAAAGTAATGGATAAGTAGCAGTTCCGAAGGCCACAGGCAGATTGTTTATTGTCAAAACCTCCCAAGATAGCACGCAGTGTATGTGTTGGGCGTAGCAAGTGTGCGGTCAAATTGATATCTCTGTCCAGTATTTAGACAAGCATCTGACTAAGCAGCGAGCGCGAACAGGGAAGTCCTGTTTTTGAGCTTTTCCAAAATGAGACGCTTCTTGCCCACAGAGCAACAAAAATAGCAGAGAGCTTCACTTTGAATGGGTAACTTTTCCTCCTCCCCCGCCGGCAATGTTGGTTTTGTGTCTCCTCAAAAATGGCTTCAAGTATTTGCCTTTCACTGAGGTTGTGTTTCGTTTGCCGCCAGTCGTGGTTGAGCGGGTTTGAGGGGCGGCCGGCACCGGGGCTCTCCACACGATGACGGACAGATGGCCAGATGCAGATCCAGCCCTTGTCCTCAGCTCACCTGGTTGAACCCTGCAGAGACAGAAAAAGAGAGAGCGGTTAAAGATGGTGCAGGTCTCGAGGGGGTGGAACGAGCAGATGGTAGAACGAGCCAGAGCCATGTTTATTTAAAGCTGGATGGATCTGTGCCCTCTGTGATAGTCGGACTGACACGAATAAGCCTCGGATGAGCCTCATACATAATAGATGCGAGTGTTAGCTTGTATGCTAGTTAGCGGGAAGAAAAAGTCAAGCCTGGACAACGAGAGGCCTGTCGAGGACTTACAATGGACCTTTTACATATTTAATTTAATGCATTTTTGTATTGCCCTGAATCACAGCAGTAGTCACCGCAGAGGACTTGAACGGTTGAATTCACCAACACAGATTAGAGAATCAGACTGTTCAAAAGCAAGAAATGAAAACACACAAAGCAATCGGTTCATAAGAGACAGAACCCAATGTTAATAAATGTTAATAAATGTTTATAAATGTTAATAAATGTCCATGAAAGTTGTTGCTGCCTCAGGACTACGGATGAAAACTAGCTTGGTGGCTATAATCCGGTATATTTACATCGGTTTTATACTGTTCATTAATGTGCATTGTCCCGATCAAATAAACAAATAACATTGAACGTGTATCGTGGATTGTCACATATTTAGTATTTTTAGTTTAAAAAGAGGAAGTGAGTCCCGGAAAACCCTGTGTAAGTGGTGATTATCGTTGGAGAAACGGACGTGACACAAATCAGCAACAGATTTAAAAATATTAGTCGTACAAGAGACTTATTCGGCTCAAATGTTATCGCACAACTGAGAAAATAAGCAAATATCTTCATCACTTTTGCAACCAAAAAGACCAGACTTTAAAAACTGAGCCGTAGAATATTATCTCCATCCGATAGTTATTGACATTTGACTTTAAAGCTGCATTTTACAACTTTTTGCCTGAAAGAAAAGTAGATATTTTGGCTTTTTTGACCCTGTAGCACAATGTTTTACTATTTTCTTAAACATATAATGCTGCAAACCTGTATTTTTAGATGTATTAATTTATCTAAAGAGGGAGAATAGTCACTACATGTTTAACAGTTTGATGTACAGATCCAGATAGAGAGACGTCCTCATTGACATTACAAAAGTCACTGTCTTTAACTTTTGTTCAGGACTCCCTTGAAAAAGAGGTTATTAATCTCTATGGGACTTTCCTGGTTAAAAAAAGGCTTAATAACATAATAAAAATAGTCCTAAATCACGACAGCAGTTTGCCAACAAAGATTAGAGAATCAAACAGGAAATAATATCAAAACATGGAACCAATGTCCATAAATATAAAAATATGTCCTTATCTAAATCCATTACATTACTATTTTAAAGTACAAATGTGGGGTTATCCTGTATTATGGTATATTCTATATGAATGAATAATCTAACCCTCAACATGCACGTCTATAATCTCTAGCTTTAGCATAATAAAGAAGCTAGTATAAAATATTTAGCTTTAGCATAATAAAGAAGCTAGTATAAATCTCTAGCTTTAGCATAATAAAGAAGCTAGTATAAATCTCTAGCTTTAGCATAATAAAGAAGCTAGTATAAATCTCTAGCTTTAGCATAATAAAAAAGCTAGTATAAAATCTCTAGCTTTAGCATAATAAAGAAGCTAGTATAAAATATCTAGCTTTAGCATAATAAAAAAGCTAGTCTAAAATCTCTAGCTTTAGCATAATAAATAAGCTAGTATAAAATCTCTAGCTTTAGCATAATACAGAAGCTAGTATAAGTATCTAGCTTTAGCATAATAAAGAAGCTAGTATAAAATCACTAGTTTAGGTAAATAATCTAAATTAATAAATCTAATCCTCAATACTCATGAACTTAACAAATTTAGCTGAAAAAGAGACTGAAACATTCCCGTGCCACTCTGAGCCCGTGCTACGCTAGCCCGACGGTAACATGAGATTAGCATTCCATCATGTACCGAGCCCTTTAAGTTATTTATGGCGTTTGAAGCATATGTTAAACACATTTATGCTACACAACAGTTCAGGACCAGAGCGAGCCCGAGGCAGAGGCCCACGGAGTATTTAGAACTTAAAAACATCCCGACAGCGTCTCCCGTGTCTCAGAGAGTGACCCGACTGTAGATACGTTAGAATCCAAACAGAATGTCATAATAAAATAAAAACATCGCAAGGCAACGGAAAGATGACAGAAAATAATAATAATAATAATAGTATCAAGAAGTAAAAAAAAAGAAAAAAATATCAAAGAAATAAAGAAAAAGTAAAAAAAAATATAGAAAACAAAATTGTAAAATGTATGATGATAAAAATGATGTTTACAAAATATAGGTAACAAAAATACTAATTCTGTAGACTGTAGCACAGGGACTGGGACTCTGAGGAGCACAGGGACTAGCCTCCTGCTGGGACTCTGAGGAGCACAGGGACTGGACTCCTGCTGGGACTCTGAGGAGCACAGGGACTGGACTCCTGCTGGGACTCTGAGGAGCACAGGGACTGGCCTCCTGCTGGGACTCTGAGGAGCACAGGGACTGGACTCCTGCTGGGACTCTGAGGAGCACAGGGACTGGACTCCTGCTGGGACTCTGAGGAGCACAGGGACTGGCCTCCTGCTGGGACTCTGAGGAGCACAGGGACTGGACTCCTGCTGGGACTCTGAGGAACACAGGGGACTGGCCTCCTGCTGGGACTCTGAGGAGCACAGGGACTGGGCCTCCTGCTGGGACTCTGAGGAGCACAGGGACTGGCCTCCTGCTGGGACTCTGAGGAGCACAGGGACTGGCCTCCTGCTGGGACTCTGAGGAGCACAGGGACTGGCCTCGCTGCTGGGACTCTGAGGAGCACAGGGACTGGCCTCCTGCTGGGACTCCTGAGAGCACAGGGTACTGGACTCCTGCTGGGACTCAGAGGAGCACAGGGACTGGCCTCCTGCTGGGACTCTGAGGAGCACAGGGACTGGCTCCTGCTGGGACTCGCTGGAGCACAGGGACTGGACTCCTGCTGGGGACTCTGAGGAGCACAGGGACTGGCCTCCTGCTGGGGACTCTGAGGAGCACAGGGACTGGCCTCCTGCTGGGACTCTGAGGACACAGGGACTGGCCTCCTGCTGGGACTCTGAGGAGCACAGGACTGGACTCCTGCTGGGACTCTGAGGAGCACAGGGACTGGCCTTTCTTCAGGGACTCTGAGGAGCACAGGGACTGCCTCCTGCTGGGACTCTGAGGAGCACAGGGACTGGCCCTCCTGCTGGGACTCTGGGAGCACAGGACTGGCCTCTGCTGCTGGGACTTACTGAGGAGCACAGGGACTGGCCTCCTGCTGGGACTCTGAGGAGCACAGGGACTGGACTCCTGCTGGGACTCTGAGGAGCACAGGGACTGGCCTCCTGCTGGTCCCAGAGTCAGGACTAAACATGTGAAGGCAGCGTTTCAGGAGGAATGGATGGGAAATAACATTGCTTCTAAATGATGCTTTTTGTAACATGTTCTAGTCTTCCTGAAAATGTGAGACAGGCCTCTTCTCTGACAGTGGTCAGATCCAGGTTCAAAACAGTTTCGCTGAAGTTTCTAAACACTTATATTACACAGTGGCTAAACCTGCAGGTGAAAGCCGGATACTGTCAGAGTACCTCTGAAGCTAAGTAGGGCAGGGCCTGGTCAATGCTGTGATGGGAGACCTCTGGGAACAGCAGGTGCCACAGTGGGGCGGCTGCGGCTGTGTCCTTAGGCAAGACACTTCCCCACATTAGAATGAGTCTGGTGTGTGTGTGAGTGGTTGGTGGTGGTGGGAGGGGTCGGAGGCACAGACTGGTTGCCTCGCTGCTGTCAGTGTGCCCCAGGGCAGCTGTGGCTACAAGACTTTATCACCAGTGAGTTTGTAAACTTAGAGCGTCCTGAAAAGCTTCATATATAACCAGTGCATTAATATTCTTAAATGTTTTATAAAAGTCTGAATCTACAGCACATTGTTTCTTTGACGATAGAGAATAAAAGTGTTCCGGCAGCAGGAGGTGTCTCTGTCGGGCTCCTTTTGTTCAGCGCTATTTTAGATTTTCCGTTGAATAAGAAAGAACAATGAGACACACCTTCAGCCGGAGAGAGGATCCAGGACCGACATGAGCACTTACTCAGAGACCTCACTTTGATTATTTTAAAGCTTGGATACATAACTTTTAACTGAAATGACTTGTTTAATCAAATATTGACGCCATCAAAGACGCACACTGCAAAAAATGGTAAAATATGAGTAAAATAAATGTTAAAATCTAAGTTTTTTAATCTTAATTTTACACATTGTGACCGTGTTCAAACCAGAGGAGACATTTCTGTATTTTTTTTAAAACAAGATCATTTGCTTTTGTCTCGTTGGAGAATCTAGTTTAAGGCTCAGTCAGAATGTGCCCAACTTTTGTTTAATTTTACCTTTTTTTTTTAACTTATATTGTATAATTTTTTGTAGTGTACAAAGGAGAATTAAATCTAAACTTCCTACAACTCCACTCATGAACCCGTGGATATCGTTCTCTAACATTGAACTAAAGCTGAAGCTGTGACTCTGAAACTTCTCCGTCAAACAAAACACTGTAAAACTACGACACAAAAGCAGCAAGAAACCTCTAAACTGTATTTTTCCCGATGTTTTTCCACAAACGTCCAGAGAAAAACCACTCTTTTTCTTTAAAACATTTCCCGACAGGTGCCGAGGGAGGACTTTAACAGAGAAAAATAGGCATAAAACTGAGGATGTAGCGCTGTCAGGACTGAAGTATTTATTAGACCCTTCTCTTCCGGAAGAATCTGTTCTGCATTTGCTTCGGGAGCGTGGCGTTGGAGGCTGCGGCGGCGGCGGCTAATGCTATTGAAGCGTTAAAAGATTATGGCAGCGGGAGCCTAAACAAAGTCTGTAATCCTGATGTTTGGATTTGCTTTGAAGCGAAGGAGAGTCCAGTCAGCGAATTTTTATGAGTGTAAAGACTAAGAACATTTACAGAGTGGGATTTGACCCCAGGGACTGACGCTGTGGATTCAAAGTCTGACAGAAAACACCAACGTTTGCACCAGGTTGCCAGATATGCAGACGAATCCAGCTGGGACCATAACAGCTGAATAGACAAGAGTTTTGTCAACAACAAATCTATAACCAACACCTTTTTCACAAAGATAGAAATCCTGGTTTTATTCCTTGTTTTGTCGTTAATGATTTGAGAATCATAACGAGACCTTTTTTAGTTCTGCGCCACATGGTACTTTACCAGTGAGATTAGCTCCA
>OZ035829.1:1886218-1911218 GCA_964034765.1 Knipowitschia caucasica | reverse complement strand
CAGAGAGAGACCAGAGAGAGAGGGAGAGAGAGACCAGAGGGAGAGACCAGAGAGAGACCAGAGAGAGGGAGAGACCAGGGAGAGACCAGGGAGAGACCAGAGAGAGACCAGAGAGAGACCAGAGAGAGACCAGAGAGAGACCAGAGAGAGACCAGAGAGAGGGAGAGACCAGGGAGAGACCAGAGAGAGGGAGAGACCAGGGAGAGACCAGGGAGAGACCAGGGAGAGAGACCAGAGAGAGAGACCAGAGAGAGAGGGAGAGACCAGGGAGAGACCAGAGAGAGACCAGAGAGAGACCAGAGAGAGGGAGAGACCAGGGAGAGACCAGAGAGAGACCAGAGAGAGACCAGAGAGAGACCAGAGAGAGACCAGGGAGAGACCAGGGAGAGACCAGAGAGAGGGAGAGACCAGGGAGAGACCAGAGAGAGGGAGAGACCAGGGAGAGACCAGGGAGAGACCAGGGCGAGACCAGGGAGAGACCAGGGAGAGACCAGGGAGAGAGACCAGAGAGAGAGACCAGAGAGAGAGGGAGAGACCAGGGAGAGACCAGGGAGAGAGACCAGAGAGAGAGACCAGAGAGAGAGGGAGAGACCAGGGAGAGAGGGAGAGACTAGGGAGAGACCAGGGAGAGAGCAGAGAGAGACCAGAGAGAGACCAGAGAGAGACCAGAGAGACCGTGGTTGGTTCAACAAGGTTAGGGTTAGGGAACCACTGGACCAGAGAGAGTGTTGTGTTTTGGTTTTGACCTTACAGTCTGTGTGTGGAGTTGGGCACAGAGAGGACGGAGCTGACGGGACGAGAACTGATGGTGTGTCCACATTTGCATAGATCTGACGGTCTCATGTCTGCGCGTTATTTTTAGCTCGATTATGAAAGATACACAGAGAAACAGAGACTGGAGGAGGAGGGAAACGGTGGAGAATGGCTTCATGCTATTTTTTTAACTTTTTGTTTTATCGTATGAAGTTACAGACAAAGGAAAGTTTTTTTGTATAGCACGGTGCATACTCAAGGCAAGTTAAAAGAGCTGAACTAAACAAAGAAATGATCACAGTGCATTAAAAAGATACAATCCCTCAGTAGTTTAGTCGCTGTGGTCTTTTGAATGCACCGTTAAATGAATGGAGCTGCAGCTAACAAAATGCATTTTGTCACATTCTCTCGTCCCCGCGGCCATTTTGAAAAAGCCACAGACAGTAAAGGTTCGGAGATAAGCGTCACTGCGTCTGTTCATATTTACAGAGTATGGTCCGGACCCGAGGCTGCGGCCTGTGGCTCCTCTCTGGACCTGAACTCTCTCTAAACTCTGCCATGACACACTCTCTGGACCGGTGCCCGATGTTTCACCGACTCTGCACATTTCTCTCTCTGTCTCCCGTCAGCTCCCAAAGCCCCATCACAGCCCGATAACAGCCCGATCACAGCCCGATAACAGCCCCATCACAGCCCGATCACAGCCCGATAACAGCCCCATCACAGCCCGATCACAGCCCGATCACAGCCCCATCACAGCCCCATCACAGCCCGATCACAGCCCGATCACAGCCCGATCACAGCCCGATAACAGCCCCATCACAGCCCGATCACAGCCCGATCACAGCCCCATCGCAGCCCCATCACAGCCCCATCACAGCCCGATAACAGCCCCATCACAGCCCGATCACAGCCCGATAACAGCCCCATCACAGCCCGATCACAGCCCGATAACAGCCCGATAACAGCCCCATCACAGCCCGATCACAGCCCGATAACAGCCCCATCACAGCCCCATCACAGCCCGATCACAGCCCGATCACAGCCCGATCACAGCCCGATCACAGCCCCATCACAGCCCGATCACAGCCCGATCACAGCCCGATCACAGCCCGATAACAGCCCCATCACAGCCCCATCACAGCCCGATCACAGCCCCATCGCAGCCCCATCACAGCCCCATCACAGCCCGATAACAGCCCCATCACAGCCCGATCACAGCCCGATAACAGCCCCATCACAGCCCGATCACAGCCCGATAACAGCCCGATAACAGCCCCATCACAGCCCGATCACAGCCCGATAACAGCCCCATCGCAGCCCCATCACAGCCCGATCACAGCCCAATAACAGCCCCATCGCAGCCCGATCACAGCCCGATAACAGCCCCATCACAGCCCGATCACAGCCCCATCACAGCCCGATCACAGCCCGATAACAGCCCCATCGCAGCCCCATCACAGCCCGATCACAGCCCGATAACAGCCCCATCGCAGCCCGATCACAGCCCGATAACAGCCCCATCACAGCCCGATCACAGCCCGATAACAGCCCCATCGCAGCCCCATCACAGCCCCATCACAGCCCGATAACAGCCCCATCACAGCCCGATCACAGCCCGATAACAGCCCCATCGCAGCCCCATCACAGCCCGATCACAGCCCGATAACAGCCCCATCACAGCCCCATCACAGCCCGATCACAGCCCGATAACAGCCCCATCACAGCCCCATCACAGCCCGATCACAGCCCGATAACAGCCCCATCGCAGCCCCATCACAGCCCCATCACAGCCCGATAACAGCCCCATCACAGCCCGATCACAGCCCGATAACAGCCCCATCGCAGCCCGATCACAGCCCGATAACAGCCCCATCACAGCCCGATCACAGCCCCATCACAGCCCGATCACAGCCCGATAACAGCCCCATCACAGCCCCATCACAGCCCGATCACAGCCCGATAACAGCCCCATCGCAGCCCGATCACAGCCCGATCACAGCCCGATAACAGCCCCATCACAGCCCCATCACAGCCCGATAACAGCCCCATCACAGCCCCATCACAGCCCGATCACAGCCCGATAACAGCCCCATCACAGCCCCATCACAGCCCGATCACAGCCCGATAACAGCCCCATCGCAGCCCCATCACAGCCCCATCACAGCCCGATAACAGCCCCATCACAGCCCGATCACAGCCCGATAACAGCCCCATCGCAGCCCCATCACAGCCCGATCACAGCCCGATAACAGCCCCATCGCAGCCCCATCACAGCCCCATCACAGCCCGATCACAGCCCGATAACAGCCCCATCACAGCCCGATCACAGCCCCATCACAGCCCCATCACAGCCCGATCACAGCCCCATCGCAGCCCCATCACAGCCCCATCACAGCCCGATAACAGCCCGATAACAGCCCCATCGCAGCCCCATCACAGCCCCATCACAGCCCGATCACAGCCCCATCACAGCCCCATCACAGCCCGATCACAGCCCCATCGCAGCCCCATCACAGCCCCATCACAGCCCGATAACAGGCCGATCACAGCCCGATCACAGCCCCATCGCAGCCCCATCGCAGCCCCATCGCAGCCCCATCGCAGCCCCATCGCAGCCCGATAACAGGCCGATCACAGCCCGATCACAGCCCCATCACAGCCCCATCGCAGCCCCATCGCAGCCCCATCGCAGCCCCATCGCAGCCCCATCGCAGCCCGATAACAGGCCGATCACAGCCCGATCACAGCCCGATAACAGGCCGATCACAGCCCGATAACAGGCCGATCACAGCCCCATCACAGCCCCATCGCAGCCCCATCGCAGCCCCATCGCAGCCCCATCGCAGCCCCATCGCAGCCCCATCACAGCCCCATCACAGCCCGATCACAGCCCCATCGCAGCCCCATCACAGCCCGATCACAGCCCCATCGCAGCCCCATCACAGCCCCATCACAGCCCGATCACAGCCCCATCGCAGCCCCATCACAGCCCGATAACAGCCCCATCGCAGCCCCATCGCAGCCCCATCGCAGCCCCATCGCAGCCCCATCACAGCCCGATCACAGCCCCATCGCAGCCCCATCGCAGCCCCATCGCAGCCCCATCGCAGCCCCATTGCAGCCCCATCGCAGCCCCATCGCAGCCCCATCGCAGCCCCATCGCAGCCCCATCGCAGCCCCATCGCAGCCCCATTGCAGCCCCATCGCAGCCCCATCGCAGCCCCATCGCAGCCCCATCCTAGTCGGCTCAATGGGGGTTGAACCAAAGACAAAACATATCACTGCTGATAAATGCTGTACCTGAACAGCTGTAAGGTCCTGGGCTGACAGAAGGTAACGAGAGGGAACTAGCCTCAAGAGAGGGGTCCAAAGAACACCCACAAACACACAAACCCACAAACCCACAAACACACAAACCCACAAACCCACAAACACACAAACCCACAAACCCAGACCTGACCAGTGCCTTCAGGAGCAAAGGACCTCAGACCATTTTTTTTTGTTTCTTCATTTTGACTCAAACACCACCTTGCCCTAAAAGACAACAGCAGTCGTCTCCAAGGACTTTGCAAAGTGGCAGATTCACCAAACAATACACAAACTACAGACAGAGAGAGAGAGAGAGAGAGACAGAGAGAGACAGACAGTGAGAGAGGGACAGAGAGAGAGACAGAGAGCGATAGAGAGACGGAGAGAAAGAGAGAGAGATAGATAGAGATACATACATAGATAGACAGATACACATCCATAGACCAAATCCAATTGTCCTTTAGCAGAAACACATCCAGCCATTGAAAATAAACCCATAATTCTAAAAGTGACTAACAATAGTAACAGATGTGGAAGAGAAGAGAAGAAACCATAATCTCACAGTTTATCTGAGGTCCTTTGACCTCGTTCCAAAGGCCTCAGTCCTGGTGTGAGCCTGACCCTTTACGACGGCTCTTAAACACATTCACACAGACGTTAGCGCCGCGTTAGCACCACTTGTTGACGTGGCTGGGTTTGCGGTTGGCAGAGTCGGACCAGCTGAGGCAGACCAGCTGAGTCGGACCAGCTGAGTCGGACCAGCTGTGATGTTTCTGTGTCAGGCACCATCAAACATTGATCAGAAATTAACTTAGTCTGACCACTCTCGGTCTCTATGCACGGACACACAGCAGGGGGCAACTA
This sequence comes from Knipowitschia caucasica, assembly GCA_964034765.1. Classification (NCBI taxonomy): domain Eukaryota; kingdom Metazoa; phylum Chordata; class Actinopteri; order Gobiiformes; family Gobiidae; genus Knipowitschia; species Knipowitschia caucasica. The sequence goes on along the minus strand of OZ035829.1, from coordinate 1,906,289 downwards.
GGCTAATGCAATACAAGCTATTTATAGCTCTGGTCTCTCTCTCTGGTCTCTCTCTGGTCTCTCTCTCTGGTCTCTCTCTGGTCTCTCTCTGGTCTCTCTCTGGTCTCTCTCTCTGGTCTCTCTCTGGTCTCTCTCTGGTCTCTCTCTGGTCTCTCTCTCTGGTCTCTCTCTGGTCTCTCTCTGGTCTCTCTCTGGTCTCTCTCTCTGGTCTCTCTCTCTGGTCTCTCTCTGGTCTCTCTCTCTGGTCTCTCTCTGGTCTCTCTCTGGTCTCTCTCTGGTCTCTCTCTGGTCTCTCTCTGGTCTCTCTCTCTGGTCTCTCTCTCTGGTCTCTCTCTCTGGTCTCTCTCTCTGGTCTCGCTCTAGTCTCTCTCTGGTCTCTCTCTCTGGTCTCTCTCTGGTCTCTCTCTGGTCTCTCTCTGGTCTCTCTCTGGTCTCTCTCTGGTCTCTCTGGTCTCTCTCTGGTCTCTCTCTGGTCTCTCTCTGGTCTCTCTCTGGTCTCTCTCTGGTCTCTCTCTGGTCTCTCTCTGGTCTCTCTCTGGTCTCTCTGGTCTCTCTCTGGTCTCTTTCTGGTCTCTCTCTCTGGTCTCTTTCTGGTCTCTCTCTCTGGTCTCTCTCTGGTCTCTCTCTCTGGTCTCTCTCTGGTCTCTCTCTGGTCTCTCTCTCTGGTCTCTCTCTGGTCTCTCTCTCTGGTCTCTCTCTGGTCTCTCTCTGGTCTCTCTCTCTGGTCTCTCTCTGGTCTCTCTCTCTAGTCTCTCTGGTCTCTCTCTGGTCTCTCTGGTCTCTCTCTCTGGTCTCTCTCTGGTCTCTCTCTGGTCTCTCTCTCTGGTCTCTCTCTGGTCTCTCTCTCTGGTCTCTCTCTGGTCTCTCTCTCTGGTCTCTCTCTGGTCTCTCTCTCTGGTCTCTCTCTGGTCTCTCTCTGGTCTCTCTCTCTGGTCTCTCTCTGGTCTCTCTCTCTGGTCTCTCTCTGGTCTCTCTCTGGTCTCTCTCTCTGGTCTCTCTCTGGTCTCTCTCTGGTCTCTCTCTCTGGTCTCTCTCTGGTCTCTCTCTCTGCTCTCTCTCTGTTTTCAAACTGCTCTTTGTTGGTGAGAATCTTCCCGGAGAGGTTTTAAAGACCATAAAGAGCCAAAGGAGGAGATAAAAGGGCCATAAATGTAAACAATAAGTGAGAGACGCCGGTGAAGTGTGTGTTAGTCCAGGACCAGCTGCTCTTCATGGTCTGTGAACACCAGGAGCTCATGATGTCACCCTCTCATTAGACACACCAGACTCCTGAACGTGTCCTGAACGGCAGAGAATCTTCCGCACTTTTTCTGCCAAAAAACTAAAAATTCCCACGGTCTCCCCCGTCTGTGAACGCATCCCGACGCCGCGTAGCCGTGTATGCTAGTGCTTTTCATGGGTTGTTGGACTCAGTACGTAAACAAAGGGTTCAGGATTATTCATGTGTTTTGTTGTTTTTGCATCAGTGAAATAAAGTCAAGTCGATCAATCTGAGAGAATAGTTCAAAAGGAGTTGCCGTGACGACGTGGTCTATAGCGATGTTTCTATACGGCTCTGCTCCGTAAAAACTAAACCATAAACGTCCTCCGTCTGTGCCCGTGACGTCCTCTTGTTCTCTCGCCGCTGATTCCATCTGATTATACTTTTCTAGAACACACAACCATAAGCAGAAGGGGTTTGGTTCCATGTCCTGTTCCCGACTTTGAAAAGATCATTTAAAGGACTATTTAGTGCTGAGTAAAAGCTAAAAAAACGTATTAAAAAATGGTCGCAAAATACTGTAAAAAAATGTAAGAAAAATCTGGTGGTGTGCAGAGGATGTGACCGTTTTCAGGGAATTGAACCAATGTATTTACAAAGACATTTTAAGGTCAATTCTTGGATTTGTAGTTATTTTCTGGTTTTATTTTTGAGATCAATTTGAAAATGTACTTTTGAAATATATCTGTCGTGTTTGGGTTTGTCATTTCTGCGGCTGCTTCTGAGGCTAAAGGGCTAACAAAGGGCTAATAAAGGGCTAAAGGGCTAATAAAGGGCTAAAGGGCTACAGATGGACATTAGCTCAAATTTTCACTTGCAGTGTGTGTGTGTGTGTGTGTGTTTGTGTGTGTGTCTATGTACGTGTGCGTGTTAGTCTGTGTGCCTGTATGTGCATGTGTGTGTGTGTGTCTGTCTGTACGTGTGTGTCTGTGTGTCTATGTGTGTGTGTCTATGTATGTGTGTTAGTCTGTGTGTCTGTATGTGTGTGTTTGTGTGTGTGTGTCTGTGTGTGTCTATGTCTGTGTGTGTTTGTGTGTGTCTGTGTGTGTCTATGTACGCATGTGTCTGTGTCTGTCTGTGTGTGTTTGTGTGTGTCCGATCCAGCTGTGATTGAAGCGACGGCTCCAGCGTCGTGTCCTGAGATGACGGAATCTTTATTATTTTTTTACAGTGCATGAGTCACGGCGCTCGGAGGCGAAGGACCCGCCCCCGTCACATCAGAGAGACTGAAGAAACACAACCCACAAAGATGCAAAGGACCTGCCAGAACCAGACGACAACACAACCCAAAGTATTTATTATTTTATTTAAATTGTGACGGGCACATTCCTCCACATGTGGGTTTTCAACATTTATTTAACTATGAATATTCAATTGATTATGTTTTTATTTGTATTTTTGCCACAGAACTGAAGTCAGAGACACTGCTGTGATTCAGGGTTACACAAGAACAACATGGAAAATACACAATTCCATTTTCTTACGCTTGATCCGTTGCCGGGTTGCAGTCTGAGCAGAGAGACACACACACAAACACACACAGACACACACACAGAGACAGAGACAGAGACACACACACACAGAGACAGACAGACACAGACAGAGACACACACACAGACACACACAGAGACAAAGACACACACACAGACACACACAGAGACAGAGACACACACACAGACACACACAGACAGAGACAGACACACACACAGACACAGACACACACAGAGATAGAGACACACACACACAGAGACACACACAGACACAAACAGAGACAGAGACACACACAGAGACACACTCACAGACACACACACACACAGACACAGACACACACAGACACAGACACACACAGAGACAGAGACACACACAGACACACACAGACACACACTGTTTAGTCTGTCATTGGGTCTTGTTTACGTGTCTTGGCAGTCGCTGATCAGACCAAGGAGAGAGAGACTGGAACCAGGACTCTCTCACAAACTATACTCTCTCACAAACTATGTACTCTCTCACAAACTATGTACTCTCTCACAAACTATGTACTCTCTCATGAACTATGTACTCTCTCATGAACTATGTACTCTCTCATGAACTATGTACTCTCTCACAAACTATGTACTCTCTCACAAACTATGTACTCTCTCACGAACTATGTACTCTCTCATGAACTATGTACTCTCTCATGAACTATGTACTCTCTCACAAACTATGTACTCTCTCACAAACTATGTACTCTCTCATGAACTATGTACTCTCTCATGAACTATGTACTCTCTCATGAACTATGTACTCTCTCACAAACTATGTACTCTCTCACAAACTATGTACTCTCTCACGAACTATGTACTCTCTCACAAACTATTTACTCTCTCATAAACTATGTACTCTCTCATAAACTATGTACTCTCTCATAAACAACTCTCACAAACTATGTACTCTCTCAAACTATGTACTCTCTCACAAACTATACTCTCTCACAAACTATTTACTCTCTCACAAACTATGTACTCTCTCTCTCACTCAAACTATGTACTCTCTCATGAACTATGTACTCTCTCATGAACTATGTACTCTCTCACAAACTATGTACTCTCTCACAAACTATGTACTCTCTCATAAACTATGTACTCTCTCACAAACTATGTACTCTCTCACAAACTATGTACTCTCTCACAAACTATGTACTCTCTCATGAACTATGTACTCTCTCACAAACTATGTACTCTCTCTCACAAACTATGTACTCTCTCACAAACTACTCTCTCTCACGAACTATGTACTCTCTCACAAACTATGTACTCTCTCACAAACATTTACTCTCTCATAAACTATGTACTCTCTCATAAACTATGTACTCTCACAAACTATGTACTCTCTCAAACTATGTACTCTCTCACAAACTATGTACTCTCTCACAAACTATGTACTCTCTCATAAACTATGTACTCTCCCATGAACTATGTACTCTCTCACAAACTATGTACTCTCACAAACTATGTACTCTCTCACGAACTATGTACTCTCTCACAAACTATGTACTCTCTCACAAACATTTACTCTCTCATAAACTATGTACTCTCTCATAAACTATGTACTCTCACAAACTATGTACTCTCTCAAACTATGTACTCTCTCACAAACTATACTCTCTCACAAACTATGTACTCTCTCACAAACTATGTACTCTCTCACAAACTATGTACTCTCTCATGAACTATGTACTCTCTCATGAACTATGTACTCTCTCATGAACTATGTACTCTCTCACAAACTATGTACTCTCTCACAAACTATGTACTCTCTCACGTACTCTCTCACTATGTACTCTCTCACAAACTATTTACTCTCTCATAAACTATGTACTCTCTCATAAACTATGTACTCTCACAAACTATGTACTCTCTCAAACTATGTACTCTCTCACAAACTATACTCTCTCACAAACTATTTACTCTCTCACAAACTATGTACTCTCTCACAAACTATGTACTCTCTCATGAACTATGTACTCTCTCATGAACTATGTACTCTCTCACAAACTATGTACTCTCTCACAAACTATGTACTCTCTCATAAACTATGTACTCTCTCACAAACTATGTACTCTCTCACAAACTATGTACTCTCTCATAAACTATGTACTCTCCCATGAACTATGTACTCTCTCACAAACTATGTACTCTCACAAACTATGTACTCTCTCACGAACTATGTACTCTCTCACAAACTATGTACTCTCTCACAAACATTTACTCTCTCATAAACTATGTACTCTCTCATAAACTATGTACTCTCACAAACTATGTACTCTCTCAAACTATGTACTCTCTCACAAACTATGTACTCTCTCACAAACTATGTACTCTCTCATAAACTATGTACTCTCCCATGAACTATGTACTCTCTCACAAACTATGTACTCTCACAAACTATGTACTCTCTCACGAACTATGTACTCTCTCACAAACTATGTACTCTCTCACAAACATTTACTCTCTCATAAACTATGTACTCTCTCATAAACTATGTACTCTCACAAACTATGTACTCTCTCAAACTATGTACTCTCTCACAAACTATACTCTCTCACAAACTATTTACTCTCTCACAAACTATGTACTCTCTCACAAACTATGTACTCTCTCATGAACTATGTACTCTCTCATGAACTATGTACTCTCTCACAAACTATGTACTCTCTCACAAACTATGTACTCTCTCACAAACTATGTATTCTCTCATAAACTATGTACTCTCACAAACTATGCACTCTCTCATGAACTATGTACTCTCTCACAAACTATGTACTCTCTCACAAACTATGTACTCTCTCATGAACTATGTACTCTCTCACAAACTATACTCTCTCACAACCTATACTCTCTCACAAACTATGTACTCTCTCACAAACTATGTACTCTCTCATGAACTATGTACTCTCTCATGAACTATGTACTCTCTCATGAACTATGTACTCTCTCATGAACTATGTACTCTCTCATGAACTATGTACTCTCTCATGAACTATGTACTCTCTCACAAACTATGTACTCTCTCACAAACTATGTACTCTCTCACAAACTATGCACTCTCTCATGAACTATGTACTCTCTCACAAACTATGTACTCTCACAAACTATGCACTCTCTCATGAACTATGTACTCTCTCACAAACTATGTACTCTCTCATGAACTATGTACTCTCTCACAACCTATACTCTCTCACAAACTATGTACTCTCTCACAAACTATGTACTCTCTCATAACAATCACTATGTTTACAAAGAGAAGGACTGAGCTCCTAGAATCATGATAAGATTACAGATTACAGTCTCTGTCTTTGTGAGAGACTGGGACTGACACCATTTAAGTCCTTTCAATTCCATGTGTTTGTGTAGAACTCTCACAGCAGCAGTCAGCTCTGAGGACTTTACAAAGTTATCGATTCACCAACAACAGATCAGAAAATCAAACCGTTCCAACACAGCATACGCAGTGATAACCAACTCATTCATTCATGATATGTACCGTGTGATTCCATCTGTTCTAGGCCTTTCTGAGTGGAGTTTGCATGTTCTCCCTGTGTCTATAGGTTTCCTCCAGGTGCTCCGGTTTCCCCTACCACTAAAAACATGTACAATAGGTCTGTGCCTCCTGTACTGACTCTCTGTGTGGAGTCAGTAAACCGTTTTGTGACTCTGGTCGGTGAAAGGCATTACTTACTTAATAACTAACTAGGACATTCTGTGATCATAACAAACAGTAAATCCTCTCATTACTTATTATTATTATATGTATTTAATTGTCTTTATTTGCATTATTTCTAGGCCTGAAAACACGTGACAGATGCAATGATTATTCACAACAAAAAGAACTCACAAACCCAGATACAACCAAAAAACCTCCCGTCACTAAATTGTCTCATTTCTAACTTAAGCTAAAATCCAAAACATTTCCGGTTCTTCCTCAGAGCGATTTGAACGACCTTGGTCTGTGACGTGCGCTATATCAATAAAGATAACAGACTAAAAACATCCATACAGCAGCCTAAACACATGAATGTACGAGAAAAATGACTTCATTTTAGCTCCAAAGAAATCGGCTGAAAAATACTGTACACACGACTTTATCACATTAACTTTAAAACATGAACAATCTCAATCTAAAAACTAAATATTGGACCATTTATTGTCATTAATATTGTCTTAATTATCAGTATTTTTAAGTTTAACACCAACTAATAACCCTAATCCTAATCCCAACTACATATATATTTAATTATATATAGCTAGCCCCACAAAAATCATTAGTTAAAACTTTCAAATAGACTAAATATTGACGAACCAAAGTCCCAGACCAGAGTAGAGTGCGGTAGCATTGCTAACACAACACTAGCATTGCTAACACAACACTAGCATTGCTAATACAACACTAGCATTGCTAATACAACACTAGCTAACCTCATATCCAGTTAAAACTCACATTATCCAGGTTTATTGTCTCTTTTCATAATGAAGTTAAATGACACTAGCTTTATCTCATGTCCATAAACTCTGCTGCTTAGATTAGATTAGATTCAACTTTATTGTCATTAAAAAGTCAGAACACAACAGAGTGCAGGTTAGCGTCTGACCAGTGCAATAGTGAAAGTATAGGATCATATTTACAACAGATATTAGTTATATTTGTATCTCTGTGAGACGGTCCAAGCCGCTATTGCTAATGTATACATTAATTATTAAGTCTCTGAGCTCTGCAGACTCGGCTAACTCTGTCTTCATCAGGAGTATCTCTCACACTAGCACGGCTCGGTCTGGGACTAATGTCAGACTTTCCTTCCCTTGATGAGATGGTCTGTGCCAAAGTCCTTCTTGCACCACACAGATGTAAATATTTAGCAGCTGAGATGGTTCAAAGCTGCGGGTCACATCACAGCCGTCAATCATACACTGGACTGGATCTCCTCGTCTCACTCAAAGCACTACTTTGGCCTAAATAAGTTTCTTTAAAGGAGCAGTGTGTAAACATGTGGCCAAAAGTGGTACTGCAGCCTCTCCCACTGTCCCTGACTCAGGTTGCCAGATATGCAGACGAATCCAGCTGGGACCATAACAGCTGAATAGACAGAGTTTTGTCAACAACAAATCTATAACCAACACCTTTTTCACAAAGATAGAAATCCTGGTTTTGTCGTTAATGATTTGAGAATCATAACGAGACCTTTTTTATGAGGAAATGCAAAAATAACAAATGCATGGAATTAATTTGTCCAGACGGAGCACGATGTCAAATGTCCTTAAATGTCTCAGATCGTCCTGGACTGTCCTTAGACCTTTTTAAGGGTATCATTCAGATATAGTTATTTTACACTGCAAAAATGTATTTCCTAACCAAGTCACACCGACTTAAATTAAGAACATTAATCTTTGAAGTTTCCACTTAAGCCCCGTTCTTGTTAAGATAATTTGACTTGTTTTAAGTTATTCTTTCCAGAGCCATGTTTCATAGGCATTATTTCTTATTTTAAGTAGATTTGGTACAAAATCCAGTTCTACCACTCATGCAAATGCTAAAACCAGTCAATAATGGTAGACACAAGACATTTTTGCTAGTTTAAAGATTTAGTCTTGTTGAGGCTGTTCTATAGCAAAAGCATTGCAGGAAGTGTTCCATTATGTCAACAACAACCAAATGAGCAGCACGTTGTATGTTTGAATCACTGAATTATTATGGATCAATGAGGAATGAGGAGACTTAATAAAACATTTCACCATAGCTTTTACATAGTATTATAGTGTGAAATGTGAAAAATGCTCAAAAATCTATAATAAAAAAATCTATAATAACCAGATGGAATATCACACTGAGATGGGACTGAGGTAAAAACAGCAATTCTTACATAATAACTTGACACAATACGTCCCCTTTAAATGCAATACAAATGCTAGGTTGCAATAGACAGCGTGGTGTTAGACAGATAGATAGATAGATAGATAGATAGATAGATAGATAGATAGATAGATAGATAGATAGATAGATAGACAGTTAGACAGATAGATAGACAGACAGATAGATAGATAGATAGATTCTGTATTGTTAGTACCAACAGCCTTTTTGACAGAGAATAAGTCGGTGCTATAGTGATTGAGCATCTGTCTCTGAACCAAATCACAACCACATGTTTTCAGGGTAATCCACATCCAGCCTGACATGTGTAGGTGAGTCTCCTTTAAACACACAGTAACAACCAGGAGAGGAGACTGTGGGACCAGAGACAGTAACAACCAGGAGAGGAGACTGTGGGACCAGAGACAGTAACAACCAGGAGAGGAGACTGTGGGACCAGAGACAGTAACAACCAGGAGAGGAGACTGTGGGACCAGAGACAGTAACAACCAGGAGAGGAGACTGTGGGACCAGAGACAGTAACAACCAGGAGAGGAGACTGTGGGACCAGAGACAGTAACAACCAGGAGAGGAGACTGTGGGACCAGAGACAGTAACAACCAGGAGAGGAGACTGTGGGACCAGAGACAGTAACAACCATGAACGGAGAATGTGGGACCAGAGACAGTAAATAACATGTGCCATTTGTCCACAGTGCCACGCGTATACGCACTTGCAAACACAGCTAGATAAGCATTGGTAACAGCAGGAAACTCACAGTGCAAAGTTAAAAACCTCTGTCAGATACGGCTGGTCACAGACACGTCATACTTCTATAGTTTTGAATGATTATAAACTCAAACGGTAAGTTCTGGTGCGATCGCGTCTCTGTGCGTGTCTAAACTTCGCTTTGAAACGCCTCCAAACACATCTCCACGTGAATAAAAGCAACACCAACCTGTTCTGCTCTCTCGGTCCATCCACTGAACGCGGTGTGGAAGCTCAGGACAGATCCGCTGCTCCTCCGTGACTGTGCGTAAAGACGGAGCGGCTGCGTGTGTCCTGCGCTCCTGGCTGCGATGTCACAACTGTGGAGAGGCGCACCGTGGAGAGAGTGAGGGAGGGAGGGGAGGGGAGGGGAGGTGGAGAGCAACAGAGAGAGAGAGAGAGAGAGAGAGGAGGAGGAGGAGGGAATGGGAGACAGAGAGAGAGATATTTATATTTTTACCAGACCGTTATTGTGTCTATTTAAAGAGTTTGTGCTACAGTGTGTGCAAAAGTGCAGAGCAAATCCTACAGAGTTTATGTGTGAGAGAGAGAGAGAGAGAGAGGGGGGGAGAGACAAAAAGAGGGAGAGAATGCAAAGGGGGGTTGGGGGTGTCGGGCAGGTACGGGACCAAGGCAGGCCGTGTAAACTGACTCCTGTCTCCTCTGCAAGAAGAGTGTGTGTGTGTGTGTGTGTGTCTGTGTGTGTGTGTCTGTGTATGTGAGTGTGTGTGTGTGTGTGTCTGTGTATGTGAGTGCGTGTGTGTGTGTGTCTGTGTATGTGAGTGCGTGTGTGTGTGTCTATGTATGTGAGTGTGTGTGTGTGTCTATGTATGTGTGTGTGTGTGTGTCTATGTATGTGAGTGCGTGTGTGTCTATGTATGTGAGTGCGTGTGTGTGTCTATGTATGTGAGTGCGTGTGTCTGTGTATGTGTATGTGTGCGTGTGTGTATATGTGTGTCTGTGCATGTGTGTGTGTATATATGTGTGTGAGTACGTGTATGTGTGTGTGTGTGTGTGTATATGTGTGTGTATATTTGTGTGTACTGGGGAAGGGAGGACCCACGTGGAGAGGAGAGTTTATTTGATCTCTGTGGTATAAATGTTTACAGTTTGGAGAGTGGCGCTGGCTGTGACCTCATCACGTGACGCTGTGTGTCTGTGACGTACGGGAGAGCTCAATCACATGGTAATGGTTTTAATTTATTTATTTGAGAAAGGAGGAACAATACATATTAATGAAAATTTTCACAAATGTAAATATGCCAGATTATAGCTTTAGGCTAATTTCCGTCTGCAGACCCCCTGCAGGTGTTACACACACGTGAGTAGAAACATACAGAGACACTATTTATAAAGTCTGGTCTTATCCATCCGTACTCTCCGCTCAATCATCATGTCCTGCAGGTAACGTCTGGGTCTGGTCCCTGTGTTTGTGATTACAATCGGTTGAATTTCGACCGACCAATCAGAGAGCGCGGGAGACGGGTGTTGTAGTACAAGAGTTTGCGTCGAACGGACAGGTTGTAGTTTGGCGGACAGCGGTTTCAGTCGAGTGAAGAGATCGAAATCTGAATTGCACAGGGTGCGGACCCGGATTGGAATCATTAAGATATTCGATAGTAGAATTGGCAACCCATTTTTCTGCTATCTTTGAGAAGATAGGCAGTATGCTAATAGGTCGATAATCAGCAGGGTCTGATTTATCACCTGATTTATAGATTGGTATCACTTTTGCCACCTTCCAGCTCAGAGGAACTGCTTAGTTGATAAATTAATCAGATGGGTCACAGGCACCAAAAAACAAGATTTATAATGCTTCACAAAATTGGTATCAAATCCAAACTCATCTCTTGCTTTAGAACTTTTTAATTTAGAGATTAATAGAGATTACTTCATTTTCTGAAATGTTTTGACTTTTGAGTTGGGGCCTCCATATGGGGGTTGGTATTGTCTGTTTACCCTCACTGTTGATCCAAGGCAAGGAATAGAGTCGTTTCTTTAAATGACCTCTTTCTGAAACTGACAGAACACAGAGATAGATAGATCACAACATGTATCAGTGTCATCACAGAATAGTATGCTCGACCAATCAGCAGCAGTTAAATGTTGTTCTTGGCTCTTTGGAATAAAAAGTTGTTTAATATTATTGCTTTTACTGACACTTCTCAGTCTGTTTTTAGTCAACTTTCTAGAGAAGAATATGGCATTGTGGTCAGACACGACTCTGTCCATTGCACCCTATCATCTGTAGTGCATTTAAAGGGGACGTATTGTGTCAAATCGTTATGTAAGAATTTCTGTTTTTCCTCAGTGTATGTGACGTGGGATATCGCATCTGGTTAAAAAGACGTTACTTGGTCTTTTAAACCAGACAGAACATCTGGTTTGGTGACATCGGTCTGTAAAAATGCGCTATTAAGACAAACAGAAACTCACCAAATAAGTTATTTTGCTTTTTTTTAATGCTGACAATGCCCTGATGCTCTGCTTTATTGTTGTTGCTCCGGGTCCCGCTGAGTCACGAAGGTTTCCCTGTGAGGAGCCTTTCTGGACCATATTTTTAGCTCTACATGATCTTTCTCTGGTCTCGCCGTGGCTAGCGTGTCCGTGTGTTTGCTTCTGTCTTTGCAGTAGGACTTCATGCTAATTTTCTCGTGAATTCTCTCATTTTCCTTCTGCAGTCTGTCCCTTTGTGCCGTACACATTTCCAGTTCCGCTTTGAGGACTTTGATTGTGTCGCTCTGCTTCCGAATCGTGCTGTGTAGCTCTGGGATCCTTTGCGCGTCCTTGATCTTACTCAGTTGATCCATTTGGGCGTCCACAGGGGTCGGGCATTGGACCAGCTGTGTTTCAGGCCGTCCGGGAGGCTTCGTGGTCTCAGGTTTTGGCTTCCACTTCTGCCGGAGTCTCTCTCTCAGCTCTAAATTCTCTCGCAGCAGCTGTTTGTCGGTGAGAGTCTTCGGCAGTCCGCTCAGGTTGGGGATGGGGTAGTTCTTTAACTTTTCATTAATACAGTTTGCCTGCATTAACTGGGTTTCCAGATCGGTCGTCTTGGATTTCTCGTTTTTAAGCTCATTCTCGAGATTGACGAGTTTCTGCCTGAGATCTGTGACCACGACACGGCTTTGCTCCTCCGCCTCCTTGAACACTTTCTGCTCTAGCTTCTTCCCTTGGAGCTCGTTCAAGTGTATAATGTGGTTTAACTTGTCTATTTTCCCTTCGAACATGTCCTTGATGTCCTTTTGCTCGTGACACCTGTACGCGGTCTGCTCTTTCAAAGCGTTGTACGACTCTAACAGTAAGCTGTACTTCTTTTCGGCCAGATTGAGGTTTTCCTGGAGCTTTGCTGAGTGCGCCCTCTCCCTCAGGACTTGGTGGTACGAGGCCTCGATCTTCTTCAGTTCCCTGATGGTGCTGCGTAGTGCTTCGTTCTCGTTCAGGAACTGCTCTTCCGAGGCCCTGACCGCCTGTACTTCCTCCTGAGTCGTTCTCAGGTCTCGACTCGCATGTTGCAGTGAAATTACCTTTCTGTGCAGGTAGTTTACCTCTCTGTAAATATCCATGGTCTTTTTGGATTTTGTGGTAAACTGCGGTGTCAGACTTTGTGAAACTCTCACTATTGAAGTACAAGAGACTGGCTTTAGCGCACGGTGCTAGCTTAAACCCGGAGCCGTGCGGTGGTCGGCCTCGGCTCTAACACACAAGTCCGGGACCAGAGGGACCTAAGTCACCACAAACTGCTACAAATTCTGGAATTCTGAAGGTGTTCCGTTGTCGACATCACTTGATTGAACCCTGACAACCGTTGTCGTGGCAACAGAATCCACATATTTAAGCTTGAGTTGTCTATCAGTCACTGTCAATCAATCTGGTGACATGTGCTTGTCCAATCAGACCAGAGGGTTTAGTTCAAAAAGTGGAAAGGGCGGTTCTTTCCTAAAATTTGGGAAAAATCCTCCTTTAAACCTATGACTTTCCCACGGATCCTTGAAGAGGACATCGCACAATCCGAAAATGCAGAATAAAGAAGTAAAAATACATATAAGTCGCATTTTTCAACAGCTTGTGGGTTTTTACGACCAAAATACATTTGCTTAAACAAAGAGAACACTGAAAATTGCTCTTCAGCTCAGCAGCTTAATCCCTCAATTTAGCCCGAGCATTTTTTTATATTTTACGGTAAATAAAATATAAAATGTAATAATTTCACACATAAATTGCTCCACAGCATAAACCACACCTTCGGCCAAACTATGACAAAAACCGCAATTTATAATCTGAAAAATACAGCATGTTTTGATCCCTGTACTTTCCTGTGGATTATTAGAAACAGGCTTGCAGCGTTCCCTTTTGACCAGCAGGGGGCGCTACACCAGACTGTATGCCACTGTAGTAGATATTGTTATGACTTGTGATCTGGAAACTGGACTAAAATGCTTAATGCTCCATATCCATGATCTCATCCCAGGTTTAAAACATATTCATCTGTGTTTCTAGTGCTTAACTTAATGAATTAGCGGTCGTTAGATTGACGAGATTAGCCCAGACCAGTCCAGGTTAGATTGACGTGCACTTCACACCTGAGTCAGATTAACAGCTCAATCTGACTCTTCTTTTGTTTTGCTAATACTGAACACAATGTTTTTAAATGACATAATATTGTTTTCTGTCGATGATTGACAATTATACATGAGCTACACTGCAAAAAATTATGAATTATGAAGTAATGAATTCTGTAATTAAGTGTTTTTATCTTAATCTGATTTAAAACATAAAATCTGGTTCAAAACAACATCAGACGTGTATTTGACTTTCTGTTTCAAAACTGCAGAACGGACAAAATGGGCGGGACGGTGGCTGAGTGGTTAGCACTCTCAGCAAGAAGGTCCTGGGTTCGAATCCTTTCCCCTAGCACTAAAAACATGCACAATAGGTCTGAATGTAGATGAGAGAGTGAATGGATGGTGTTGGGTCAGAGGCTTTGATGGTCCAGTGTGTTCTGGACTCGCTTCTGTCATCACCGTGTGTGGAAGGATTGGAACAATATCTGACTCTGAACATTGGAAAGTGCTTTGGGTCTGTACCTTGGTCTGTAACATGTGCTATATAAATAAACATTACTTACTTACAACTGAAAATGTAAATCTTTGGGTGAGTTTAAAAAGCTGGTGTTAGCATTGGACCCTCGTTTGTCGCATTAGCTGCAGCTCTACAGTCGGTCGGTTTTGTTTACGTCTAAAACCACAAGAAAAAAATGCATTGCTTTTTTGTTAAATTAAAAAATCTTTAACATTTCTGAAACTTTTTTAGCTGTTAAAATAATCTATGGGCTGGAAACAAGAGAGAGGTCGATCGTTCGCTACAAGTAATCCCATACCCATGCCAACCCACCTACCCACAATGCCGTGCGGTCAAACCGACCAATTTTTCACAACGACAATATTATTTCTATATATCTGTACTTCAACCCAATTGTGTGATTTAAATTTCTTTTGATAAAATCCACAATAAGGTTTTTTTTTGACCAGACACAAAACACTTCAACTCAAGGCTCTTGTTTTCTCAGACACATGGAAGCTTCTGATTCTGTGATCGCGGCCTTTTCCATCCAAGAAGAAGCCGAGTCCAGTGAGAAATCTGTATTTACACAAGACCAGGGCCACAGAGGACTTCACACAGGACTAGAAAAGGTCCAAGTGGTCACACATGGTTCTGTTTATGGTAGAAATGGTCAGATTTGCTTTGATTGGAGTAGTTCCTGTATTCACCTGTTTCCACTGCGGGGCCGATGAAGTCAGATATGGTTCCATTCTCTCTTTGCGGTGATGACATTGGATCAAAGCCCGGACCAAAACGAACCATTCTCTCGTTACATTCAGATTTCAAACCTATTTTGCATGTTTTTAGTGGTAGGAAAAACCGGAGCACCTGGAGGAAACCTACACAGACACGGGGTTCGAACGCTACGGGCAGCACGGTGGCTGAGTGGTTAGCACTCTCGCTTCTCAGCAAGAAGGTCCTGGGTTTGACTCCTGGTCGGAACAGGGCCTTTCTGAGTGGGGTTTGCATGTTCTCCCTGTGTCTGCTCCGGTTTCCTCCGGGTGCTCCGGTTTCCCCTACCACTAAAAACATGTACAATAGGTCTGTGTCTCCTGTACTGGCCTCTGGTCTGAGAAAGGCGCCATATAAATAAATATGACTTACTTACTTCACTCTGAAAGGCACTGTTTCGACCGGGATTCGAACCCAAGAAGGATATCTCTTAATACACACTGGTTGAGAACACCAGATTTATAAATTGGTGTTTGAACCAATAAGATCCCTTTGGACCCAACCCAAAAACTGGTGATTTTTTATTTTGGTTAAAAATAAAGTACGATCCTGTCAGACCTCCCGAAGCTAAGCAGGACAGGGCCTGGTTAGTGCTGTGATGGGAGACCTCTGGGAACAGCAGGTGCCACAGTGGGGCGGCTGTGGCTGTAAAACCGGTTATAATCATCTATGTTCTCAGGAAAACAACCAAATGTGACGTATTCTAACATTTTAACCCAAAAACACATCATTAGAAGTTTAATAGTTCAATATAAAATGTGTTTAACTTTATATTTGATCCAGTTTTGGTTCAATATAAACCATAAACAGAAAAATTAACCAGAGAATAACTCATGTCACATTAAAGTCACGTTAAAATATCCTCATAATGTAAAAAGAGAAGACCAGGAAATCTCTTCTCTTGTTTCGGGCCCGACCAACATGAGTTCGATGCCCCTGCACTAGTTCTTCAAAAACAGTAAACACAGAACAAGAATCACACACAGCTGAAACCAAACGCTGAAAATAGAGGGATCACATTCTCTCCGTCCACATCTGGGACCCTCGCAGCGGTAACAAAACCCCCTCGTGACTTTTGACCTCTGACCTCAGCCACTTCCTGCGGCCGTGAGGTGCCGAGCGGCGCTAGCCTCGTTTAGCGTCAGTTTTGACCCCGCGCAGCACCCGTAGCTCCGCCGGCCTCCGCTGCCGTGGGCTTCTGTGTGGTTTAACAGCAGCAGGTGCAAATGGTTCCATACCCTTCAGCTGTCTCCAAACATGACCCAGATCTGAGGCCACCGCGATAATGACCACGGGTCAGAGCCAGAAACACACGTTCAGGTTGCTGTTTCCAGTGATGTCGGCTAGGCTAATTCCCACTGGGCTAATGCTACTGGGCTAATGCTGCAGGACTAATGCTGCAGGGCTAATGCTGCAGGGCTAATGCTGCTGGGCTAATGCTACTGGGCTAATGCTACTAGGCTAATGCTGCAGGGCTAATGCTGCTGGGCTAATGCTACTGGGCTAATGCTACTAGGCTAATGCTACTGGGCTAATGCTGCAGGGCTAATGCTGCAGGGCTAATGCTGCTGGGCTAATGCTACTGGGCTAATGCTACTGGGCTAATGCTACTAGGCTAATGCTACTGGGCTAATGCTGCAGGGCTAATGCTGCAGGGCTAATGCTGCAGGGCTAATGCTACTGGGCTAATGCTACTGGGCTAATGCTGCTAGGCTAAAGCTACTGGGCTAATGCTGCTAGGCTAATGCTACTGGGCTAATGCTGCAGGACTAATGCTGCAGGGCTAATGCTGCAGGGCTAATGCTACTGGGCTAATGCTGCAGGACTAATGCTGCAGGGCTAATGCTGCAGGGCTAATGCTGCTGGGCTAATGCTACTGGGCTAATGCTACTAGGCTAATGCTACTGGGCTAATGCTGCAGGGCTAATGCTGCAGGGCTAATGCTGCAGGGCTAATGCTACTGGGCTAATAATGCTAGGCTAATGCTACTGGGCTAATGCTGCAGGGCTAATGCTACTAGGCTAATGCCAGTTGTTTTGGTGCTTTCTCCGGCGTCAGAGCCTGCGCTAGCTGTAGCCAATCAGCGCCAGGTCAACCCATGGATCTATGATAATAACTGGATAGGGTATTACTAGCTTATAGCTGTCCCACCCATGGGCACAGGGGGCGCTGTGGTACTGCAAACTTAATTCACGTGGACGGGGGGGGGGGGGGGGGGGGGGGGGGGGGGTTGTCTGTGAGTGTGTGGGTCAAATGCCAGCTCTGGGTCAGACTCTGTTGTTTGTGTGAGGCCCTGTTTATACAGAGACGCTGCAGTAAAACGCTGTAGTTGGTGCCGGTGTTGCTACGGAGACTGTTTATACGGAGACTGATCCAAACGTTCAGATCGAGCCTCAGAGTGGCACAGCTCAGATGCTCAGCAGGGGGCGCTCTTTCACACCTGCGTGAAGGAAAAGGTATGAATTATCTTCCTGATCTGACCCCACCTCCCGCTGCGCTACAGGGACAGAAAAAAGACACAGAGGGCCGCAAATGGCCCCCAGGCCATAGTTTGGACATAGGAGTTGGCCATGAAAAGTGCTTTCATGGAGCAATCCAAGATGGCCGCGAGTGGTCCCGCCCACAAGAAAATTGTGAAAAAACACATCTGTGCATGCGTCAGCCGGCGCAGCTCCATTCATTTGAACGAGAGACTTCTAAAGTCCACAGCGACTAAACTAGACTGGTCCAGAACACTCAGCATTGACACACATGTGGAACGGAGCTTTGGGCCAAGAGACACTTTTGGACCATCCTGTAAAGACTTTTTTGAGAGGTCTGCTAATGCTATATGTTAGCATTGGCTAATTCTACTTCTGGGTCCACCCCCACAGGCCCGGGGTGGTACTGCAGCATGTCAGCGCATGGACCCGCCTCCTCTGGTTTGGACGTGTGGAGAAAATACAAAGAAATGCAAATCCCGTCGTTATCTGCGTTTTCTCGTGTCGTCTCGAGTCGGTCTTTTCCTTTCTCTGTAAAATGGTTAAAACAAAGTCTTTGGTCTTTTCTGTAAACTCCCACAACATGATGCTGCCCCCCCCCCCACCGGGTTTACCTCTGGGGGTGGGCACTGAAATTACATTCTTACCTATTGTACGTGATTTTTACTGGAGGAAACTGGAGCACCTGGGGGAAACCGGAGCACCTGGGGGAAACCGGAGCACCTGGAGGAAACCGGAGCACCTGGGGGAAACCGGAGCACCTGGGGGAAACCGGAGCACCTGGAGGAAACCGGAGCACCTGGGGGAAACCGGAGCACCTGGGGGAAACCGGAGCACCTGGAGGAAACCGGAGCACCTGGGGGAAACCGGAGCACCAGGAGGAAACTGGAGCACCTGGAGGAAACCGGAGCACCTGGGGGAAACCGGAGCACCAGGAGGAAACTGGAGCACCTGGAGGAAACCGGAGCACCTGGGGGAAACCGGAGCACCTGGGGGAAACCGGAGCACCTGGGGGAAACCGGAGCCCCAGGAGGAAACTGGAGCACCAGGAGGAAACTGGAGCACCAGGAGGAAACTGGAGCACCTGGGGGAAACCGGAGCACCTGGAGGAAACCGGAGCACCTGGAGGAAACCGGAGCACCAGGAGGAAACTGGAGCACCTGGAGGAAACCGGAGCACCTGGGGGAAACCGGAGCACCTGGGGGAAACCGGAGCACCTGGGGGAAACCGGAGCACCAGGAGGAAACCGGAGCCCCAGGAGGAAACTGGAGCACCTGGGGGAAACCGGAGCACCTGGAGGAAACCGGAGCACCTTGAGTAAACCGGAGCAAACCGGAGCACCTGGGGGAAACCGGAGCACCTGGGGGAAACCGGAGCACTTGGAGGAAACCGGAGCACCTGGGGGAAACCGGAGCACCTGGGGGAAACCGGAGCACCTGGGGGAAACCGGAGCACCTGGGGGAAACTGGAGCACCTGGGGGAAACCGGAGCACCTGGAGGAAACCGGAGCACCTGGGGGAAACCGGAGCACCAGGAGGAAACCGGAGCACCAGGAGGAAACTGGAGCACCTGGGGGAAACCGGAGCACTTGGAGGAAACCGGAGCACCTGGAGGAAACCGGAGCACCTGGGGGAAACCGGAGCACCTGGGGGAAACCGGAGCACCAGGAGGAAACCGGAGCACCAGGAGGAAACTGGAGCACCAGGAGGAAACTGGAGCACCAGGAGGAAACTGGAGCACCTGGGGGAAACCGGAGCACCTGGAGGAAACCGGAGCACCTGGAGTAAACCGGAGCAAACCGGAGCACCTGGGGGAAACCGGAGCACCTGGGGGAAACCGGAGCAAACCAGAGCACCTGGAGGAAACCGGAGTACCTGGGGGAAACTGGAGCACCTGGGGGAAACTGGAGCACCAGGAGGAAACCGGAGCACCTGGAGGAAACCGGAGCACCTGGAGAAAACCGGAGCACCTGGAGGAAACCGGAGCACCTGGAGAAAACCGGAGCACCTGGAGGAAACTGGAGCAAACCGGAGCACCTGGTGGAAACCGGACCACCTGGGGGAAACAGGAGCACCAGGAGGAAACCGGAGCACCTGGGGTAAACTGGAGCACTTGGGGGAAACCGGAGCACATGGAGGAAACCAGAGCACAAGGAAGAAACTGGAGCACCTGGAGGAAACTGGAGCACCTGGAGGAAACCGGAGCACCGGGAGGAAACCGGAGCACCTGGGGGAAGTAATAATAGCAACAGGTAAAGTGACAGTTTTTATCATTGACAAACTCAGCAGTACTCGCACAGCTAACCCATAGGAGAAGCACTGCTAACCCATAGGAGAAGCACTGCTAA
>OZ035829.1:1831218-1881218 GCA_964034765.1 Knipowitschia caucasica | reverse complement strand
ATGTGGAGCCTATTGTTGTTTACTCTTGAATGTTCTGGAAACGGTAAATCCTAAATGTTTTTGAATTTTTTTTGTATAGTGCGGAGTTTGGGAACCTTTTTACGTGAAAGAGCCAAAAAAGTCTCATACCTGTTTTTCTGTGGGAGCCAGAACATTTTAATACCATTCTTTAAAGACAAGATCAACACAATTACAGTAGATTAGTCTGAATCTATTCTTTATTTTAATCTGAATACCAAAAAAACAGATTGACTGTTTTTATTATACTTAGTGCTGGACTCCACCGGCTGCATCTCCGTTCACGTGCGCAGGCGGCTGCCGTCAGACGTGTGTAAAACAGTACAGTGACCACAGCGGCTTCAGCGGCGCAGCCTCCTGTGATCACGACTTTGTTTTAACTTCAGAACATTCAAATTAAAGAAGCAGTTTGTGATTTACACGAGCTGTGGCTCACAGACACTGCTCCCTACGTCACAGACACTGCTCCCTACGTCACAGACACTGCTCCCTACGTCACAGACACTGCTCCCTACGTCACAGACACTGCTCCCTACGTCACACACACTGCTCCCTACGTCACACAGACACTGCTCCCTACGTCACAGACACTGCTCCCTACGTCACACAGACACTGCTCCCTACGTCACAGACACTGCTCCCTACGTCACAGACACTGCTCCCTACGTCACAGACACTGCTCCCTACGTCACACAGACACTGCTCCCTACGTCACACAGACACTGCTCCCTACGTCACAGACACTGCTCCCTACGTCACAGACACTGCTCCCTACGTCACAGACACTGCTCCCTACGTCACAGACACTGCTCCCTACGTCACAGACACTGCTCCCTACGTCACAGACACTGCTCCCTACGTCACAGACACTGCTCCCTACGTCACAGACACTGCTCCCTACGTCACAGAACACTGCTCCCTACGTCACAGACACTGCTCCCTACGTCACAGACACACTGCTCCCTACGTCACACAGACACTGCTCCCTACGTCACAGACACTGCTCCCTACGTCACAGACACTGCTCCCTACGTCACAGACACTGCTCCCTACGTCACACAGACACTGCTCCCTACGTCACAGACACTGCTCCCTACGTCACAGACACTGCTCCCTACGTCACAGACACTGCTCCCTACGTCACAGACACTGCTCCCTACGTCACAGACACTGCTCCCTACGTCACAGACACTGCTCCCTACGTCACACAGACACTGCTCCCTACGTCACAGACACTGCTCCCTACGTCACAGACACTGCTCCCTACGTCACAGACACTGCTCCCTACGTCACAGACACTGCTCCCTACGTCACAGACACTGCTCCCTACGTCACAGACACTGCTCCCTACGTCACAGACACTGCTCCCTACGTCACAGACACTGCTCCCTACGTCACAGACACTGCTCCCTACGTCACAGACACTGCTCCCTACGTCACAGACACTGCTCCCTACGTCACAGACACTGCTCCCTACGTCACAGACACTGCTCCCTACGTCACAGACACTGCTCCCTACGTCACAGACACTGCTCCCTACGTCACAGACACACTGCTCCCTACGTCACAGACACTGCTCCCTACGTCACAGACACTGCTCCCTACGTCACACACTGCTCCCTACGTCACAGACACTGCTCCCTACGTCACAGACACTGCTCCTACGTCACAGACACTGCTCCCTACGTCACACAGACACTGCTCCCTACGTCACAGACACTGCTCCCTACGTCACAGACACTGCTCCCTACGTCACAGACACTGCTCCCTACGTCACAGACACACTGCTCCCTACGTCACACAGACACTGCTCCCTACGTCACACAGACATGCCCCTACGTCACAGACACTGCTCCCTACGTCACACAGACACTGCTCCCTACGTCACACAGACACTGCTCCCTACGTCACACAGACACTGCTCCCTACGTCACAGACACTGCTCCCTACGTCACAGACACTGCTCCCTACGTCACAGACACTGCTCCCTACGTCACAGACACTGCTCCCTACGTCACAGACACTGCTCCCTACGTCACAGACACTGCTCCCTACGTCACAGACACTGCTCCCTACGTCACAGACACTGCTCCCTACGTCACAGACACTGCTCCCTACGTCACACGACACTGCTCCCTACGTCACACAGACACTGCTCCCTACGTCACACAGACACTGCTCCCTACGTCACAGACACTGCTCCCTACGTCACACAGACACTGCTCCCTACGTCACACAGACACTGCTCCCCTACGTCACAGACACACTGCCCCCTACGTCCACAGACACTGCTCCCTACGTCACACAGACACTGCTCCCTACGTCACACAGACACTGCTCCCTACGTCACACAGACACTGCTCCCTACGTCACACAGACACTGCTCCCTACGTCACAGACACTGCTCCCTACGTCACAGACACTGCTCCCTACGTCACAGACACTGCTCCCTACGTCACAGACACTGCTCCCTACGTCACAGACACTGCTCCCTACGTCACAGACACTGCTCCCTACGTCACAGACACTGCTCCCTACGTCACACAGACACTGCTCCCTACGTCACACAGACACTGCTCCCTACGTCACAGACACTGCTCCCTACGTCACACAGACACTGCTCCCTACGTCACACAGACACTGCTCCCTACGTCACACCAGACACTGCTCCCTACGTCACAGACACTGCTCCCTACGTCACACAGACACTGCTCCCTACGTCACAGACACTGCTCCCTACGTCACAGACACTGCTCCCTACGTCACACAGACACTGCTCCCTACGTCACACAGACACTGCTCCCTACGTCACAGACACTGCTCCCTACGTCACAGAGACACTGCTCCCTACGTCACACAGACACTGCTCCCTACGTCACAGACACTGCTCCCTACGTCACAGACACTGCTCCCTACGTCACAGACACTGCTCCCTACGTCACAGACACTGCTCCCTACGTCACACAGACACTGCTCCCTACGTCACAGACACTGCTCCCTACGTCACACAGACACTGCTCCCTACGTCACAGACACTGCTCCCTACGTCACAGACACTGCTCCCTACGTCAGACAGACACTGCTCCCTACGTCACAGACACTGCTCCCTACGTCACAGACACTGCTCCCTACGTCACAGACACTGCTCCCTACGTCACAGACACTGCTCCCTACGTCACAGACACTGCTCCCTACGGGGTCTTAGATTTGCTAACCTTAGAAGGATTGGGGATTACAAACCGTACCCTAAAATTATGCATGATATTTCTTCTTACTCTGTATTTTCTCTGAACTTTCAACTGCTCTTCCCTAAATCAATCTTTAGCAACAACTCTTTTTCACCCATTTCCAGGTTTACAGCCCGCACTTCCACTTCCAGCCCGCACTTCCGCCACGACACACATTCTGTCTGCTTCAGGTCTTAATAAGGTTTTATGACCACAGCCTGAGAGCCAGCAAAGCC
Source organism: Knipowitschia caucasica (assembly GCA_964034765.1). Lineage (NCBI taxonomy): Eukaryota > Metazoa > Chordata > Actinopteri > Gobiiformes > Gobiidae > Knipowitschia > Knipowitschia caucasica. The sequence goes on along the minus strand of OZ035829.1, from coordinate 1,877,737 downwards.
TTTAAATATGTCTTTTTAACGTCCATTACCGAACGCCGATCATGTTAATCGTTTCGGGAGAACATGTGGTGTATGTAATGAACGTGGGACATACATTTGCCGTCACATGAAAGCCTCGGGACAAGTGTTTCGTGTTAGTCCAGACTCGGATCCCGACGGGCCACTCACAGACCAGTCTTTGAGAGAGTTTTGGTAAACGTCGCTGGATGTGTTTCAGGCCTGTCCGTCACCGAGGTGGTCCCAGCTCCCCATGTTTTGGAATTTCAAAGAGTATATAAGAGCCCCATGCAGAGGCCCATAATCAGAATCACATTGTCTAAAGCTATCGGGCCATGCTGGGACCGGGCGGCTTACGGGGAGTAGGGAGCTTTGATTAGAGCCGGACTCTTTGATCTGGAAAAGCTGCTACAGGAAAGCTGCAGCCGTCATCAGAGGTTAAAGACCGGGTTTCCCTCGGGGACTGGGACTGGCTCCAGACGTGGATCACCCCGGGCTTCTCCCAGGCTAATGCCACACATCTACTATAGCACACAGGAGCCCGGGAAGTGTAGCCTGGTCTTACCGCACCATGGTACTCATTTCATTTCATACTAAGGTCTGGATTGTCTCCATTGGCTCCGTTAACAGGTGGGAGGGGCTAACTCCTTTTACAGATTGAAACCATTGGATCTGAGTTTACTGTGACGTATGTAATGAGCCCGAGTGAGTGAGGCATTTAGCATTTAGCCTAGCTTTAGCATGTAGCCTAGCTTTAGCATGTAGCCTAGCTTTAGCATTAGCCTAGCTTTAGCCATCTCCTTTGTCACTAACGGAGCCCGTGGGGAGTAGAGCCACAACATCTTTGCTTCAATGACATTTACTAAACATTCCTCTTGCTCCGGCTTCAGTTTCTTGATATTTGGATTGAACCAGAACAGATTATTTTACTTTGATTTTATCTCTGTGCAGTATTTTGTTTTATAAAATGTGCAATAGAAATAAAGTATACGGGATGTACACACACACACATCTATGCATACATATAAACATAACAGTAAATAAAACAAAAGGACCATAGAACTCAGCAGTGTTAAAAACCAGAGCAGAAGAATGGGTTTAAAGACTAGACTTAAAACATTCCACAGAAGCAGAAGTTTGGTCCAGTCTCAGAGAAGACCCAGTCCCCGGGTTTTCAGTCTGGTCCTAGACAAGCTCAAATATATTTCATTTATGTCTAATATTTTGGAATCTGCTTTGTTCATTCATGCTTTGTTAACCGTGATGTCTGGTCTTAATGAGGTCCAACTCTTCAGTTTCTTCAGGCTCTTTTGGGTGGGCCACAGTGGCTCAGTTGGTAAAGCAATGGTCTCTGAACTCAGTGGTCATGGGTTCGATGCCCCCTTGACCCATGTCATCTGCTCCCACTGAAGTCTGCTGTTGTTGTGTCCCTGGGCCAATACCAAGGCTGTACCTTTGTCAATGCAGCAGCCATCTTCCTTTGGACCAGCTCTGATCCACCCCCGACCCAGAAATGGAATAATAACATCTTTTTGTGTTGGAGAAAAGTACGATTTCAAATATGTTTAAATCTCGATAAATCGCGATAATCTGTTTCCCTCAGGGCTCCATGACCTCGGACTCTCCTCTCATTGGTTCCACCTCAGCACTTCAGAATCGCTTCAGAATCGCTTCAGAATCCTTCATAGATTAGTTGCTGCCTCGGGGAAAAGCCTAATCAACCCCAGTCTTAAAAACAAGATTGCAAATGTGCAAGTAGCAGCGCGTTTTGGTTCTCGCTCCAGAGATAACGCTACAAGCTCCAGATACTGCCTCCAAATTAGCCGCCGCAGAAAACACCGTCTTTCACCAAATGTTTTTATCTAATTGTTATTCTTGACCCTTTTGTGTTCTCAGCTGAGGGGGGGGGGGGGGTTTCTCGGGGGACACGGCTTTTTACAAGGATTTGCTCTAAACAGGAAGGAAGGCCGGGCCGGTGCGAGAGAGACCAGAGAGAGACCAGAGAGAGACCAGAGAGAGAGACCAGAGAGAGACCAGAGAGAGACCAGAGAGAGACCAGAGAGAGAGAGACCAGAGAGAGACCAGAGAGAGACCAGAGAGAGACCAGAGAGAGAGACCAGAGAGAGACCAGAGAGAGACCAGAGAGAGAGAGACCAGAGAGAGACCAGAGAGAGACCAGAGAGAGACCAGAGAGAGACCAGAGAGAGACCAGAGAGAGAGACCAGAGAGAGACCAGAGAGAGACCAGAGAGAGAGAGACCAGAGAGAGACCAGAGAGAGACCAGAGAGAGACCAGAGAGAGACCAGAGAGAGACCAGAGAGAGAGACCAGAGAGAGAGACCAGAGAGAGACCAGAGAGACCAGAGAGAGACCAGAGAGAGAGAGACCAGAGAGAGACCAGAGAGAGACCAGAGAGAGACCAGAGAGAGACCAGAGAGAGACCAGAGAGAGAGAGACCAGAGAGAGACCAGAGAGAGACCAGAGAGAGAGAGACCAGAGAGAGACCAGAGAGAGACCAGAGAGAGACCAGAGAGAGACCAGAGAGAGACCAGAGAGAGAGACCAGAGAGAGAGACCAGAGAGAGACCAGAGAGACCAGAGAGAGACCAGAGAGAGAGAGACCAGAGAGAGACCAGAGAGAGACCAGAGAGAGACCAGAGAGAGACCAGAGAGAGACCAGAGAGAGACCAGAGAGAGAGACCAGAGAGAGAGACCAGAGAGAGACCAGAGAGACCAGAGAGAGACCAGACAGACCAGAGAGAGACCAGAGAGAGAGACCAGAGAGAGACCAGAGAGAGACCAGAGAAAGACCAGAGAGAGACCAGAGAGAGACCAGAGAGAGACCAGAGAGAGACCAGAGAGAGACCAGAGAGAGACCAGAGAGAGACCAGAGAGAGACCAGAGAGAGACCAGAGAGAGAGACCAGAGAGAGACCAGAGAGAGACCAGAGACTAGAGGGAGACTAGGAGAGAGAGACCAGAGAGAGACCAGAGAGAGACCAGAGAGAGACCAGAGAGAGACCAGAGAGAGAGACCAGAGAGAGACCAGAGAGAGACCAGAGAGAGACCAGAGAGAGAGACCAGAGAGAGACCAGAGAGAGACCAGAGAGAGACCAGAGAGAGACCAGAGAGAGACCAGAGAGAGAGACCAGAGAGAGACCAGAGAGAGAGACCAGAGAGAGACCAGAGAGAGACCAGAGGGAGACCAGAGAGAGACCAGAGAGACCCGAGAGACCAGACAGACCAGAGAGAGACCAGAGAGAGACCAGAGAGAGAGACCAGAGAGAGACCAGAGAGAGACCAGAGAGAGACCAGAGAGAGACCAGAGAGGGACCAGAGAGAGACCAGAGAGAGACCAGAGAGAGACCAGAGAGAGACCAGAGAGAGAGACCAGAGAGAGACCAGAGAGAGACCAGAGAGAGACCAGAGAGAGACCAGAGAGAGACCAGAGAGGGACCAGAGAGAGACCAGAGAGAGACCAGAGAGAGACCAGAGAGGGACCAGAGAGAGACCAGAGAGAGACCAGAGAGAGACCAGAGAGAGACCAGAGAGAGACCAGAGAGAGACCAGAACACACACGGACACAGCGTTGGTCGTTTATCAGAGATCCGGGTTTGTTTACACACCTGACAGCTCTGTGTGTGAGCTGTCCACACGCACTGGAAGTCAGGCCCAGGAAGAGAGGCTTCAGAGGCGGGTAAAGAGTGGGTATGGGGGGTGCAGGGGAGGGGGTCTGAGAAGGACCAGAGAACATGGAAATTCTTGAAGTAGTAGATTGTTTTAAGGCTGTAAAACCCTCACACAGTTAAGTTTTCTAACCAGCCGAAGAGCAGAGAGAGAGAGACCAGAGAGAGGCCAGAGAGAGACCAGAAAGAGACCAGAGAGAGAGACCAGAGAGAGAGACCAGAAAGAGACCAGAAAGAGACCAGAAAGAGACCAGAAAGAGACCAGAGAAAGAGACCAGAGAGAGAGACCAGAGAGAGAGACCAGAGAGAGAGACCAGAGAGAGAGACCAGAGAGAGACCAGAGACTAGAGAGAGACCAGAGGGAGACGAGAGAGACGAGAGAGAGACCAGAGAGAGAGACCAGAGAGAGACCAGAGAGAGAGCAGAGAGAGACCAGAGAGAGAGACCAGAGAGAGAGACCAGAGAGAGACCAGAGAGAGACCAGAGGGAGAGACCAGAGAGAGAGCAGAGAGAGACCAGAGAGAGACCAGAGAGAGAGACCAGAGAGAGAGACCAGAGAGAGACCAGAGAGAGACCAGAGAGAGACCAGAGAGAGAGACCAGAGAGAGACCAGAGAGAGAGACCAGAGAGAGAGACCAGAGAGAGACCAGAGAGAGACCAGAGAGAGAGACCAGAGAGAGAGACCAGAGAGAGACCAGAGAGAGACCAGAGAGAGAGCAGAGAGAGAGCAGAGAGAGACCAGAGAGAGACCAGAGAGAGAGACCAGAGAGAGACCAGAGAGAGAGACCAGAGAGAGAAGCTGCAATTAATTCGATTATAATTGTTTGACAAACCCTATGACTGTAGGACTGATTCTTGTTTTCTTTCCTTAATCCTACAAATTATTTATTATTTATTTTGTTATTTTTGTCCTGTTTTATCTTACAAATAACAAATGGCTTCAGTTCCCATCCATCCATCCATTTTCTTCCCCTTAATCCATTTCTGGGTGGGGGTGGCAGTCAGAGCACCAGCCCCTCACTGATCCTCCTGCAGGGGCTGAGTCCACAGGAGCTGAGATCTTTCAGTGGGGGCTTCAGGCAAAGTGGGGTTAAGTGTCTTGCCCAAGGACACAACAACAGCAGTCATCAGTGGGAGTCGTGAAGGTGGTTCCATGGTGGGATCGAACCCACAACCTTCTGCTCTACCAACTGAGCCAGTGTCGGCTTCAGTTTTAAACCAACAATTCTAATTATTCCTGAGTTTGACAGTTTTCAGCACAGAGCAGTGAAGTTACGGACAGCAGCTTTAAAGACCGTTGACACTGCTTCTTACTAAACGTCTGTGTGTTTTATAAAGTCAGTTTTCTTTGATCTCGATCCAACACAATTCCCCAGAGATTTATTTATGAAAACGATCACATGTTTCCACTCTCGCTTCAGAGGACGATAACTCTGAGTTAGCTTTGGACATGTTGATACAACGGACGGAGTTAAACGATACAAAACAGTTAAAAAAGACAAAAAAATACATTAAAATCATAAAATGAGAAGTTAAGGCACTGCAGGACAATTCTCAAGACTCCTCCCTCCTCCCCCCTGCTCCTCCCTGCTCCGCCCCTCCTCCCCTCCTCCTCCCTGCTCCTCCCCTCCTCCTCCCTGCTCCTCCCCTCCTCCTCCCTGCTCCTGCCTCCTCCTCCCTGCTCCTCCCCTCCTCCTCCCTACTCCTCCCTCCTCCCCCCTGCTCCTCCCCTCCTCCTCCCTGCTCCTCCCCTCCTCCTCCCTGCTCCTCCCTCCTCCTCCCTGCTCCTCCCTCCCTCCCCCCTGCTCCTCCCTCCTCCTCCCTGCTCCTCCCTCCTCCTCCCTGCTCCTCCCCTCCTCCTCCCTGCTCCTCCCTCCTCCCCCCTGCTCCTCCCCTCCTCCCCCCTGCTCCTCCCCTCCTCCTCCCTGCTCCTCCCCTCCTCCTCCCTGCTCCTCCCTCCCTCCCCCCTGCTCCTCCCTCCTCCTCCCTGCTCCTCCCTCCTCCTCCCTGCTCCTCCCTGCTCCTCCCTCCTGCTCCTCCCCTCCTCCCCCCTGCTCCTCCCCTCCTCCCCCCTGCTCCTCCCCTCCTCCCCCCTGCTCCTCCCCTCCTCCTCCCTGCTCCTCCCCTCCTCCTCCCTGCTCCTCCCTCCTCCTCCCTGCTCCTCCCCTCCTCCTCCCTGCTCCTCCCCTCCTCCCTTGCTCCGCCCTGCTCCTCCCTCCTCCTCCCTGCTCCTCCCCTCCTCCCTTGCTCCGCCCTGCTCCTCCCTCCTCCTCCCTGCTCCTCCCTCCTCCTCCCTGCTCCGCCCCTCCTCCCCTCCTCCTCCCTGCTCCTCCCTCCTCCTCCCTGCTCCTCCCCTCCTCCTCCCTGCTCCTCCCTCCTCCTCCCTGCTCCTCCCTCCTCCCCCCTGCTCCTCCCCTCCTCCTCCCTCCTCCTCCCTGCTCCTCCCCTCCTCCCCCCTGCTCCTCCCTCCTCCTCCCTGCTCCTCCCCTCCTCCCCCCTCCTCCTCCCTGCTCCTCCCTCCTCCTCCCTGCTCCTCCCCTCCTCCTCCCCTCCTCCCCTCCTCCGCCCTGCTCCTCCCTCCTCCTTCCTGCTCCTCCCCTCCTCCCATGCTCCGCCCTGCTCCTCCCTCCTCCTCCCTCCCTGCTCCTCCCCTCCTCCTCCCTGCTCCTCCCCTCCTCCTCCCTGCTCCTCCCCTCCTCCTCCCTGCTCCCCTCCTCCTCCCTGCTCCTCCCCTCCTCCCTTGCTCCGCCCTGCTCCTCCCTCCTCCTCCCTCCCTCCCCCCTGCTCCTCCCTCCTCCTCCCTCCTCCTCCCCTCCTCCTCCCTGCTCCTCCCCTCCTCCTCCCTGCTCCCCTCCTCCTCCTCCCTCCCTCCCCCCTGCTCCTCCCTCCTCCTCCCTCCTCCTCCCCTCCTCCTCCCTGCTCCTCCCTCCTCCCCCTGCTCCTCCCCTCCTCCCCCCTCCTCCTCCCTGCTCCTGCCTCCTCCCCTCTCCTCCTCCCCTCCTCCCCTCTCCTCCTCCTCCCTCACGGGCGGCACGGTGGCTGAGTGAATAGCACTCTCGCCTCTCAGCAAGAAGGTCCTGGGTTCGAATCCCGGTCAGACCAGGGCCTTTCTGAGTGGAGTTTGCATGTTCTCCCCGTGTCTGCGTAGGTTTCCTCCGGGTCCTCCGGTTTCCCCTACCACTAAAAATATGTCCAATAGTTCTGGCATGTGCCTCCTGTACTGGCCCCGCTCCCATCTCTGTGTGGAGTGAGAGACAAATGCCCATAATTAACAATTGTAAACCGCTTTGAGACTCAGATCTGCAGTGAAAAGGCGGTATATAAATAAAGATTACTTACTTACTACTACTACCCTCCTCCTCCCTGCTCCTCCCTCCCTCCCCCCTGCTCCTCCCCCTGCTCCTCCCCTCTTCCCCCCTCCTCCTCCCTGCTCCTGCCTCCTCCCCTCTCCTCCTCCCCCCTGCTCCTCCCTGAAGAGGTCAAATCTGAAGCAGACTTTCTCTGATTTTCTAACTCTAACCCAGACTATCTAACTCTAACACCTTGTTCTTTTCTAAGCTCAGCTCAGCTCAGAACAGTCCAAACCCAGTCCAAACCACAGGACCATCATCGGCCCCTGGACCAGTCTGGACCAAAGAGGGTCTGACTCAAATGTTTGGACACCTCTTGATAAACAGTAAATCTATGAATACAGTTCTGTTTCCCGAACGCTCAGAACGCCTTTGTTTCGTGTCCAACAGTTACAGTCGAGTGTTTCAGTGGAGAATGTGAAAAACAGGAAAGAGGCCGAGGTTCCTCTGGACTCGCTCTGGTTCACTTTCCTTTTCTGGTCCCGGAATCTGCCTTTGATAATTCACATGTAAACACCTGACAGCCAATCAGGAAGCTCAGGGCTCTTACTGCGGTGTTGTGGGATTATATTTGAGAATATCAGATTAACGCTGATAAACTGTTGAAAAATCTGCACCTGTCCCTGAGGATATTAAACATTATTATCGGTCATTATTTCTTGATAACAGACTGTTCAGAGCAGCTGTGGCTGAAGGGACAAAACTTTTACTAAAATCATCAAAATCCGAATCGTCTGAGTCTGCGACGAGAGGAGCTGAGGCCGATGTTCTTTTGTCAACAACAACAACAACAGCAACAGAGGACTGTGGAGGACTGTGACATCACTGAGAGAAAGGTTTGTTTAGAGCCAGGAAGTGTTGGAGTTTGACTTTAGGCAGAATAATAAAACAATAATAAAACAGAAAAGATGGAAGTTCGTACGGAGCAACTACAGACGAACTACAGCTACAAGTATTTTTATAGTAATAAGAAAAATGCATTGGTTTTACACAGAGCTTTTCAATTCCTTCATTACAAACACGGTGGTGATAAACTACTGTAGCCACAGCTGCCCTGGGGCACACTGACAGAAGTGAGGCAACCAGTCTGTGCCATCAGCCCCTCCCACCACCACCAACCACTCACACACACACCAGACTCATTCTAATGTGGGGGAAGTGTCTTGCCTAAGGACACAACCACAGTTTGGCACTTTACAGCCGCCCCACTTTGGCACCTGCTGTTCCCAGAGGTCTCTCATCACAGCACTAACCAGGCCCTGCTCTGCTTAGCTTCAGAGCTCTCACTGGATCTAGTTTTCACCTGCAGGTGGCGCCACATAACCATCCACTTTCTTATGCTTTTCTACTTTGCCATCTGTGACATGTTAGAGCCAAATGAACTGAGCACAGGGACTGGCCTCCTGCTGGGACTCTGAGGAGCCCAGGGACTGGCCTCCTGCTGGGACTCTGAGGAGCACAGGGACTGGCCTCCTGCTGGGACTCTGAGGAGCACAGGGACTGGCCTCCTGCTGGGACTCTGAGGAGCACAGGGACTGGACTCCTGCTGGGACTCTGAGGAGCACAGGGACTGGCCTGCTGAGACTCTGAGGAGCACAGGGACTGGACTCCTGATGGGACTCTGAGGAGCACAGGGACTGGCCTCCTGCTGGGACTCTGAGGAGCACAGGGACTGGACTCCTGATGGGACTCTGAGGAGCACAGGGAATGGCCTCCTGCTGGGACTCTGAGGAGCACAGGGACTGGCCTCCTGCTGAGACTCTGAGGAGCACAGGGACTGGACTCCAGCTGGGACTCTGAGGAGCACAGGGACTGGACTCCTGCTGGGACTCTGAGGAGCACAGGGACTGGCCTGCTGAGACTCTGAAGAGCACAGGGACTGGCCTCCTGCTGGGACTCTGAGGAGCACAGGGACTGGCCTCCTGCTGGGACTCTGAGGAGCACAGGGACTGGCCTCCTGCTGGGACTCTGAAGAGCACAGGGACTGGCCTCCTGCTGGGACTCTGAAGAGCACAGGGACTGGCCTCCTGCTGGGACTCTGAGGAGCACAGGGACTGGCCTCCTGCTGGGACTCTGAGGAGCACAGGGACTGGCCTCCTGCTGGGACTCTGAAGAGCACAGGGACTGGCCTCCTGCTGGGACTCTGAAGAGCACAGGGACTGGACTCCTGCTGGGACTCTGAAGAGCACAGGGACTGGCCTCCTGCTGGGACTCTGAGGAGCACAGGGACTGGACTCCTGCTGGTCCCAGAGTCAGGACTAAACATGGAGAGGCAGTGTTTCCAGTAAACATGATCTGTGCTTAAATCAGACTAAAGTTGTTTTTAGACATATTTTAAAATCAAGATAAAATTCATTGAAGCACAACATTTTCTCGACTGTCTATAAAATCCAGTGTATCATAAAAACGTCACCACAGGGACTGGCTCACAGGGACTGCCTCTGGCCTCACACTCCAAACAAAGGCAGAATAGAACCAGCAGCTGTGTGTAATCAACAGTGATCCTCATAAATGTGTCATCAGAGAGAAGGGAGCACAGGTACAGACAGATCAAAAAGAGCCTAAAGGTACAAGAGAAACAAACCTGGGACTGGAGCCTTTCCAAGGGACAGGAGGAAAGTGAATTATTTACTCTGTTACTGCAACAGCCGCAGGCAACGCACACAGAGTAAGGTCTGAGTGTGTCAACGTGTGGCCACAAGTGGTACTGCAAGTTTATTTATATAGCACAATTCATACACAAGGCAACTCAAAGTGCTGAACAAAACAAGAAAGCATTAAAATCATAAATAATAAACAGAACATTAAAAAGAAAGATAAAAATATAAAATCCCTCAGTTGTAGCACAGCTAAACAGAACTGTCTTTAACCTGGTTTTAAACATTGTCAGAGAGGAGGCCTGTCTCACATCTTCAGGAAGACTGTTCCAGATTTTAGCAGCATGAATCTGAAAAGCAGCCTCCCCATGTTTAGTTCTGACTCTGGGCACTAACAGGAGTCCAGTCCCTGTGCTCCTCAGAGTCCCAGCAGGAGTCCAGTCCCTGTGCTCCTCAGAGTCCCAGCAGGAGGCCAGTCCCTGTGCTCCTCAGAGTCCCAGCAGGAGTCCAGTCCCTGTGCTCCTCAGAGTCCCAGCAGGAGTCCAGTCCCTGTGCTCCTCAGAGTCCCAGCAGGAGTCCAGTCCCTGTGCTCCTCACAGTCCCAGCAGGAGTCCAGTCCCTGTGCTCCTCAGAGTCCCAGCAGGAGTCCAGTCCCTGTGTTCCTCAGAGTCCCAGCAGGAGTCCAGTCCCTGTGCTCCTCAGAGTCCCAGCAGGAGGCCAGTCCCTGTGCTCCTCAGAGTCCGGGCTGGTTCATATGGGACTAACATGTCACTAATATATTTTGGTGCGAGGCCATGGAGAGACTTGTAACAAGCAAAGCTGTTTTAAAGTCTATTCTCTGAGCCACAGGAAGCCAGTGCAGAGACCTGAGGACTGGACTAATGTGGTCGTACTTCCTGGTTCTAGTCAGGACTAATGTGGTCGTACTTCCTGGTTCTAGTCAGGACTAATATGGTCGTACTTCCTGGTTCTAGTCAGGACTAATATGGTCGTACTTCCTGGTTCTAGTCAGGACTAATGTGGTCGTACTTCCTGGTTCTAGTCAGGACTAATATGGTCGTACTTCCTGGTTCTAGTCAGGACTAATGTGGTCGTACTTCCTGGTTCTAGTCAGGACTAATGTGGTCGTACTTCCTGGTTCTAGTCAGGACTAATGCGGTCGTACTTCCTGGTTCTAGTCAGGACTAATGCGGTCGTACTTCCTGGTTCTAGTCAGGACTAATGTGGTCGTACTTCCTGGTTCTAGTCAGGACTAATATGGTCGTACTTCCTGGTTCTAGTCAGGACTCGAGCTGCTGTATTTTGAATGTACTGCAGCTGTTTTACAGCCTGTTTGGACAGACCTGTGAGCAGGCCATTGCAGTAGTCTAACCTACTGGAGACAAATGCATGGATAAGAATCTCCAAGTCTGCTTTAGACACTATGTTTTTGATCCTGGCAATGTTTTTTAGATGGTAAAAAGCTGCTGATGTTACTGATTTGATGTGGCTATTAAAATTTAAGTCTGAGTCCAGTATTACCCCTAGATTTCTGACCTTGTTTGAAGGTTTTAGGGAGAGAGACTGGAGGTACTGCAGCCTCTCCTACTCCCTGACTCAGGAGAGAGGCCCCAGGAGAGAGAGGCCCCAGGAGAGAGAGGCCCCAGGAGAGAGGCCCCAGGAGAGAGAGACTCCAGGAGAGAGAGGCCCCAGGAGAGAGAGGCCCCAGGAGAGAGAGGCCGCTGGAGAGAGAGGCCCCAGGAGAGAGAGGCCGCTGGAGAGAGAGACCCCAGGAGAGAGAGAGGCCCCAGGAGAGAGAGAGACCCCAGGAGAGAGAGAGGCCCCAGGAGAGAGAGAGGCCCCAGGAGAGAGAGACTCCAGGAGAGAGAGGCCCCAGGAGAGAGAGGCCGCTGGAGAGAGAGACCCCAGGAGAGAGAGACTCCAGGAGAGAGAGGCCCCAGGAGAGAGAGGCCGCTGGAGAGAGAGACCCCAGGAGAGAGAGAGACCCCAGGAGAGAGAGAGGCCCCAGGAGAGAGAGGCCCCAGGAGAGAGAGGCCGCTGGAGAGAGAGACCCCAGGAGAGAGAGAGGCCCCAGGAGAGAGAGGCCCCAGGAGAGAGAGGCCGCTGGAGAGAGAGGCCCCAGGAGAGAGAGGCCCCAGGAGAGAGAGACTCCAGGAGAGAGAGGCCCCAGGAGAGAGAGGCCGCTGGAGAGAGAGACCCCAGGAGAGAGAGAGGCCCCAGGAGAGAGAGGCCCCAGGAGAGAGAGGCCGCTGGAGAGAGAGACCCCAGGAGAGAGAGAGGCCCCAGGAGAGAGAGGCCCCAGGAGAGAGAGGCCGCTGGAGAGAGAGGCCCCAGGAGAGAGAGGCCGCTGGAGAGAGAGACCCCAGGAGAGAGAGAGGCCCCAGGAGAGAGAGAGGCCCCAGGAGAGAGAGGCCCCAGGAGAGAGAGGCCCCAGGAGAGAGAGGCCCCAGGAGAGAGAGACTCCAGGAGAGAGAGACTCCAGGAGAGAGAGGCCCCAGGAGAGAGAGAGGCCCCAGGAGAGAGAGACTCCAGGAGAGAGAGGCCCCAGGAGAGAGAGGCCGCTGGAGAGAGAGACCCCAGGAGAGAGAGAGACCCCAGGAGAGAGAGAGGCCCCAGGAGAGAGAGACTCCAGGAGAGAGAGGCCCCAGGAGAGAGAGGCCGCTGGAGAGAGAGACCCCAGGAGAGAGAGAGGCCCCAGGAGAGAGAGGCCCCAGGAGAGAGAGGCCGCTGGAGAGAGAGGCCCCAGGAGAGAGAGGCCCCAGGAGAGAGAGACTCCAGGAGAGAGAGGCCCCAGGAGAGAGAGGCCGCTGGAGAGAGAGACCCCAGGAGAGAGAGAGGCCCCAGGAGAGAGAGGCCCCAGGAGAGAGAGGCCGCTGGAGAGAAAGGCCCCAGGAGAGAGAGACTCCAGGAGAGAGAGGCCCCAGGAGAGAGAGAGGCCCCAGGAGAGAGAGACCCCAGGAGAGAGAGGCCGCTGGAGAGAGAGGCCCCAGGAGAGAGAGAGGCCCCAGGAGAGAGAGGCCGCTGGAGAGAGAGACCCCAGGAGAGAGAGAGGCCCCAGGAGAGAGAGACCCCAGGAGAGAGAGGCCGCTGGAGAGAGAGGCCCGAGGAGAGAGAGACTCCAGGAGAGAGAGAGACCCCAGGAGAGAGAGATGCCCCAGGAGAGAGAGACTCCAGGAGAGAGAGATGCCCCAGGAGAGAGAGACCCCAGGAGAGAGAGTGGCCCCAGGAGAGAGAGGCCCCAGGAGAGAGAGGCCCCAGGAGAGAGAGACTCCAGGAGAGAGAGAGACCCCAGGAGAGAGAGGCCCCAGGAGAGAGAGACCCCAGGAGAGAGAGAGGCCCCAGGAGAGAGACCCCCCAGGAGAGAGAGGCCCCGGGAGAGAGACCCCCCAGGAGAGAGGGACCCCAGGAGAGAGAGAGGCCCCAGGAGAGAGAGACTCCAGGAGAGAGAGGCCCCAGGAGAGAGAGGCCGCTGGAGAGAGAGACCCCAGGAGAGAGAGAGGCCCCAGGAGAGAGAGGCCCCAGGAGAGAGAGGCCGCTGGAGAGAGAGGCCCCAGGAGAGAGAGGCCCCAGGAGAGAAAGGCCCCAGGAGAGAGAGACTCCAGGAGAGAGAGGCCCCAGGAGAGAGAGAGGCCCCAGGAGAGAGAGACCCCAGGAGAGAGAGAGACCCCAGGAGAGAGAGACCCCAGGAGAGAGAATGGCCCCAGGAGAGAGAGGCCCCAGGAGAGAGAGATGCCCCAGGAGAGAGAGACCCCAGGAGAGAGAGAGAGGCCCCAGGAGAGAGACCCCCCAGGAGAGAGAGGCCCCGCGAGAGAGACCCCCCAGGAGAGAGGGACCCCAGGAGAGAGAGAGGCCCCAGGAGAGAGAGAGGCCCCAGGAGAGAGAGACTCCAGGAGAGAGAGAGACCCCAGGAGAGAGACCCCCCAGGAGAGAGAGGCCCCGGAGAGAGACCCCCCAGGAGAGAGAGGCCCCGGGAGAGAGACCCCCCAGGAGAGAGGGACCCCAGGAGAGAGAGAGGCCCCAGGAGAGAGAGAGGCCCCAGGAGAGAGGGACCCCAGGAGAGAGAGAGACCCCAGGAGAGAGACCCCCCAGGAGAGAGATACCGCAGGAGAGAGAGAGGCCCCAGGAGAGAGAGACCCCAGGAGAGAGAGAGGCCCCAGGAGAGAGAGACCCCAGGAGAGAGAGAGGCCCCAGGAGAGAGAGAGGCCCCAGGAGAGAGAGACTCCAGGAGAGAGAGAGGCCCCAGGAGAGAGAGACCCCAGGAGAGAGACCCCCAGGAGAGAGGGACCCCAGGAGAGAGAGAGACCCCAGGAGAGAGAGAGGCCCCAGGAGAGAGAGACCCCAGGAGAGAGAGAGGCCCCAGGAGAGAGACCCCCAGGAGAGAGGGACCCCAGGAGAGAGAGAGGCCCCAGGAGAGAGAGACCCCAGGAGAGAGAGAGGCCCCAGGAGAGAGAGACCCCAGGAGAGAGAGAGGCCCCAGGAGAGAGACCCCCAGGAGAGAGGGACCCCAGGAGAGAGAGAGACCCCAGGAGAGAGAGACCCCAGGAGAGAGAGAGGCCCCCCAGGAGAGAGACCCCCCAGGAGAGAGGGACCCCAGGAGAGAGAGACCCCAGGAGAGAGACCCCCCAGGAAAGAGAGGCCCCAGGAGAGAGGCCTCACTCCCGGCATCGGATCAAGCTGAAGAAAACAGAAAGATGTCTAAATATTCTCCCGTTTCTGTTTGTGCAAAAACCCCCGGCTCTCAGCAGCCTTTCTGATAAATTATAAATCAAAACAAACAGTCGCAGATGATTCAGCCGTTTCTAAAATTAGCTTCGTGCAGTTTTCCGAACGCTCCGAGCAAAAGTAAAAATCTCTGACGACGTTCCACCATTTTTATCAAACCATAGAACCACATGTGTCACTTCACACTGATACAATACTACTACTTTACTAGCATATACAGGATTTTATACTAGCTTCTTTATTATGCTGAAGATAGAGATTTAAACTAGCTTCTTTATTATGCTGAAGCTAGAGATTTTATACTAGCTTCTTTTTTTATGATTATTATTATTATTCTGTTATAGTACAGCGTTAATATTAATTAAACATCAAACATTAAAATGTCCCGACAAATGAAGGATTAATAATTATTCAAATACTCTTTATTAAAAACCAGGAAGGACACAGGTGTTCTCCTCTGCATCACCGTTCCTGTCCGCCGGTTCCGTACTCACCATCAAAGCTGGAAGTTGCTGCAGTAATGAAAAATGCGAATCATTCCAAGGGCCACTACTAATGGTCTTGTGGGCCGGATTTGGCCCCCGGGCCTGAGTTTGCCTTCATTAACAAAGCAAAGTCATTATGAAGCAAATCAAACAAGCACAACAAACCTTTCTAGTCATCTGACATTATTTTCTGATATTGGATCATTTCCACGGCACAGTAATGAACATCCTGAGGCCCAGAAACGTGACGCGGCCCACGGGTTGAAAAACACTGAGATAAACATGGATTTGTTCTTTGAGGGAATGAAACTGTTGGGTTGAAAGTATTGATGTCACTGGGAAAAATACCTAGAAAAACAGATATGAAAATAAGTAAAATACTGCTTAAAATAATGAAAATGACCTGCAACAGAAGAAGAAATTATGACTTAATATTTATGAAAATATTGCAATATATAATATATATTGCAGCATGTCAGTGCATGTCATTTTGGACATTTTGGAGCCGAGACCCGCCCCCACTGGTTCAACTGCATCACCATTAGCTTATCTTAGCTTTGTTAGCATGTCTCTTCATAGCGGCCATTTTGGGTCCATTTGACTCTTGGAAATATGCGGTTAATATAACAGTAATCCTCCATAAAAATGTATTGTTGTTTTGCATTGTCTGGTTCATTGTGATTTTTTTTATCTAATTTGAGGTTTTCCTGTGTTTTTTTTCATTTGTTGATCTAGTTTTTTCCTGCACATTCCTAGTACTTTGTCTTTTTGTATTTTTGAACGGCCAAAAATAATCTGTGATATTTTTTCTCAGCAGTTGTCAAATATAGCTGTGAGTAATGGGACTTTTATGGATGTTAAATGTAACTTACTGACCTCTAGGGACAAAAGCTGAGTTTAAATACATTATTAGTGAGAGTTTGAGGGGCCTGGGGTAAAAGGGGCCTCTTTCAGATCCATATCGTTAAAAGTGTAGTGATAGTTGTGTTTGTGGAGAGCAGGAGTAAAAATAGCTCGGTCCAAACAGTGGTGAATGTGTTTAAAGATACATGATGGAAGAATACTCTGCTGCAGTGAATGATGCATGAGCAGGAGCTGATGTGGACGTTCTGACATGTGTGGGTCAGAAGTGGGTCAGAAGTGGGTCAGGACCAAGAGAGATATCATTATAGAAAGACAAATAATATCTACTGTATATTCAGAAGTTTGATTTGTCCTGCATGACCACAACTGAAAAGAAGAAGAAGAAGAAGTATTTCCTGTTCTGGAAAGGATGCATAAGAAAGACTTTATTGATCTCACACAGGAGACATTTAAAGAGCGACTAAACACCTGTGCCCAGCCTGACTCCGCCCGCATGAAGATTTGAAAATGTTCTCTAAAAGGGCGTTGCCTGGAGGACCAAGGGACAAGAAGGGGGGCTTAGAGCTGGGCGTGGTCTGGGCTGTGATTGACAGCTCACTTGTCATACAAAAAAAAACAGACAGTTGTCATTGCTGCTTAAAGCAATAGTTTACAGACCAGAAAGTCTCATTCCACCCTTGTTTACACACTAAGATAATTGTAAAGCTACACACCTGAACCTAATCACACTCAATAATCTCAGAATTACTCATGTAATTTAATTTTAATCCACTAGATGGCGCCAGAATACTCCAAACTGCAGCTGGGGCGTGTGTGAGAGTTGAATGGGTTTATATCACTGGCTCTGACAGACTGACGTCACACAAAACAACTGATGTCATAGAGAACTTCAGAGCCAATGGAGAGGCCAGGACCAAATTCAAATGTAGTACCACCAAAAAGGTTGAGAGGGCGCCACACAGCGTTTTTTGGCTCAAAAGTGATATTTTATCTAATTTGAACTAAAATGTCAAAAAAATGACCAGGATATGTAGACAGCACTACAATAAACATATTTATGCAGTTTGTGAGTTAAAAAAAAGTTGATTTGGTGTTTAGTCGCTCTTTAATAAGTAATTTATAAGCAAGCACTATATCTTCTGTCTCTCTCTGTCTCTCTCTCTGTCTCTCTCTCTCTGTCTCTCTCTCTGTCTCTCTCTCTGTCTCTCTTTGTCTCTCTCTCTCTCTGTCTCCGTCTCCCTCTCTCTCTCTATCTTTCTCTCTGTCTGTCTCTGTCTCTCTCTCTCTCTGTCTCTCTCTCTCTGTCTCTGTCTCTCTCTCTCTGTCTCTGTCTCTCTCTCTCTCTGTCTCTCTCTCTCTGTCTCTGTCTCTCTCTCTCTGTCTCTGTCTCTCTCTCTCTCTGTCTCTCTCTCTCTCTGTCTCTCTCTCTCTGTCTCTGTCTCTCTCTCTCTGTCTCTGTCTCTCTCTCTCTCTGTCTCTCTCTCTCTCTCTGTTCATTTCTAAATCCTTTGACTATCTACTGGTGTCTCCTGAGCTACAGGTTGGAGAGCCCTGGTACACAGTCTGTAGACAAACCACTTCTCTCTCTCTCCATCCATTCCCCTCTTTCTCTTGCTTTCTCCTGTCTTCATATAGTGAGGAGAGAGTAGCCTGGAGTCTGAGAGAGAGAACCCCTCACAGTCTCTGACCTGACAGCTTTCACTTCCTTCACATTCTCTGCTCTTTGATTGGAACAGTCTGTGTGAGAAAACAGCCTTCTTCTTTCTCCCACATCTGAATCTGCTTTAATCTGCTTTTTTAATCATGCTGCTGTTGCTTAACTTCATATTTAGACCATTTCAGACTAGTTTAGAGTGTATTTAATGTATAGGATTGATGTCACATCTCTGTAACTCCAAGAAGTGATAAAAATAGAAAATTGATTCTAAACATGAGGCGCAGGCTACATTTGTGGTGAAATACTGCCCTCTAGCGGTGAGAATGTGTAAGTGCAGACTTCTGGATGGTCACGTTACTCCAGTATGAGCGAGAGAGAGACCAGAGAGAGAGAGAGACCAGAGAGAGAGAGACCAGTGAGAGAAACAGAGAGACCAGAGAGAGAGACCAGAGAGACCAGAGAGAGAGAGACCAGAGAGACAGAGACCAGAGAGAGACCAGAGAGAGACCAGAGAGAGAGAGACCAGAGAGAGACCAGAGAGAGAGAGACCAGAGAGACAGAGAGAGAGAGACAGAGAGAGAGAGACAGACAGAGACCAGAGAGAGAGACCAGAGAGAGACCATGAGACCAGAGAGAGACCAGAGACAGACAGGTGTCCAGTAGCAGCAGAAACACATCCATCGAAACAAACGAAATTGATCTTTCTAAAACTAGTAACAATAGTATTAAATATATATATATATATTAGTATTAAAATGCAGCAGAACTTAGAAATAGAAAATAACTAAATATAATGTAACAGTAATTCATGATTTTTTTGTCATTGATTAATTTAAGTTCAATGTATTTTTGTAAAGCTCTAAATCAGGACTTTACACATGAAACCTGTTTTATAGAATGTGTTGTTTTAATAAAGAGGATTGGAAACGACCAAGACTAAGAATTATACATATATGCCAATAATAATAATAATAATAATAATAATAATGATGATGATGATGATAATAACAATAATATCAATCATCAATCAATCAAAGTTTATTTGTAGAGCGCCTTTCATACACATGGCAACACAAAGCGCTTCACAGTCCACATCACAAATCATCACATAAAACAAACACCAGAATCACAATTAAAACATTAAAATCACACAAAAGATTAAAACACAATTAAAACATTAAAATCACACAAAAGAATAAAACCATTAAAACTTTCAAAATTACACAAGAAATTTAAATAAATAAATAAATGACAGCAGTGCATTAAAAATGGAGATAAAATCCTTCAGTTGTATGCACAGGCAAACAGAACAGTCTTTAACCTGGATTTGAACATTGACAGAGTAGACGCCTCCCTCACATTTTCAGGGAGATTGTTCCAGATCTTAGCTGCATGGATCTGAAACGCAGCCTCCCCATGTTTGGTTCTCACTCTGGGCACCAGCAGGAGGCCAGTCCCTGTGCTCCTCAGAGTCCGGGCTGGTTCATATGACACCAACATGTCACTAATGTATTCTGGTGCAAGGCCATGGAGAGACTTGTACACAAGCAGAGCCGTTTTAAAATCTATTCTTTGAGCCACAGGAAGCCAGTGCAGAGACCTGAGGACCGGACTAATATGGTCATACTTCCTGGTTCCTGTCAGGACTCTAGCTGCTGCATTTTGGATGTACTGCAGCTGCTTACAGGTCTGTTTGGACAGACCTGTAAGCAGGCCATTGCAGTAGTCTAGCCTGCTGGAGACAAATGCATGGACAAGAATCTCCAAGTCTGCCCTGGACACTATATTTCTAACTTTGGCAATGTTCTTCAGATGGTAAAAAGCTGTTGATGTTATTGATTTTATGTGGCTATTGAAATTTAGGTCTGAGTCCAGTATTACCCCCAAATTTCTGACCTTGTCTGAAGGAAGTAGGGAGAGAGACTGAAGTTGACAAATGACGCCCTCTCTTTGTTTCTGGGGACCAAAGACAATGATTTCGGTTTTGTCTGTATTTAGCTGGAGGAAATTATTTTGCATCCAGTCACTGATCTGTTGGATACAGTGAAGGAGCAAATCCAGTGGTCCATGTTCTCCTGCAGTCAGTGAGACATAGATCTGAGTGTCGTCAGCGTAATTGTGGTAGGACACTTTGTTTCTTTGTATTAACTGACCTAACGGCAGCATGTAGAGATTAAATAGGAGAGGTCCCAGGATCGACCCCTGTGGTACACCACAGGTCAGGGCCACATCATCTGAGACGCAGTCTCCAATCTCCACAGAGTACTTCCTATCCTCCAGGTAAGACCTAAACCAGTCTAGGGCTGTGCCAGTGACACCAGCCCAGTCCTCCAGTCTCTGCATGAGGATCTCATGGTCGACAGTGTCGAACGCGGCACTAAGATCTAACATGACCAAAACTGTGACTTTACCTGCATCAGTGTGAAGTCGAATGTCGTTTGTTACCTTCACTAGAGCGGTCTCAGTGCTGTGGTGGGGTCTAAACCCAGACTGGAACATATCAAAAGAATTATTCATTGTTAAAAATTCAGTAAGTTGTTGGGAGGCCACTTTTTCAAGAATTTTTCCAATAAACGGCAGATTCGATATGGGGCGATAATTTTGAAGTCCCGCAGGATCCAGACTGCTCTTTTTTAGGAGAGGTCTTATGACTGCTGTTTTTAGGGCCATAGGAAATGTTCCTGACGACAGAGACATGTTTACTATTTGTGTCAGTGAAGGTAACAAACTGCTCAGGACGGACTTCAGAAATTTAGAGGGCAATATATCCAGGCTACATGTGGAGGAGCTCAGACTCATGATTATCTTTTTGATAGTTTCAGTATCCACAGGTGCAAAGTGAGTTAGCTCAGAAAGCTTCTCTGGCTGTTGCATTGTTATACGTGCTGTGGAGGTGATAGTGTTTTTGATTCCTTGTACTTTGTCATCGAAAAACTGTGCGAACTCATTACACCTAGATTTAGAGGAAAATTCTAGGGGCAACTTTACAAGGGGGTTCGTTAATCTACCAACTGTTGAAAACATAACACGAAAATTGTTACTGCAACCTCCAATAATGTCAGAAAAATACATTTCTCTTGTTCTACGTAGAACCCGGTTAAATTCACCCAACTCATCTTTAAAGATTTCATAATCGCCCTGGAAATTGGACTTTCGCCACTTCCGTTCGGCCCTCCGGCACTCTTGCTTCTGTGCCCTAACCGAGTCTGCCTTAGTCCATGGGGCCTTTTTCTTACTGGTAACTATTTTAACCGTCACAGGAGCAATGGCGTCCAGAACAGTCAGAACACTGGTGGTGACAGAGTTATACAATTCATCAACAGTAGAGCATGGAGTTTTCTCAAAATTTAGCATTCCCATGAACAGTTCACTTGTGTTTTCATGTATGTGTCTTCTTCTAACAGTTGTAAATTCAGCTGGTGGTTTGCTAGCAAAACACATGTCAAAAAATACACAGAAATGATCTGACAAAGCAACATCAACTACATTAACATTTGATACATTAACCCCCTTTGTAATTAGCAGGTCAAGAGTGTGCCCCCTGCTGTGGGTGGGGCCACTCACGTGCTGAATGAAACCAAAGGTCTCAAATACAGAAGCCAGCTCCTTTGCATTTCTGTCATCAACATTATCAACATGTACATTAAAATCACCTGTAATAACTAAACTATCAAAATCTGTGCACACGAATGAAAGTAGTTCAGTAAAATGGTCAATAAAATCGCAACATGACTGTGGTGGCCTGTACAGGACAATGAAAAGAGTAGAAGATTGCTTTTGTTCCATTTTAAAAGAAATATACTCAAACGATGAAAAATTTCCAAGGGGCATTCTATGGGAGACAAAGTGCTCTCTAAAAACTGCAGCTATGCCTCCCCCCCTTTTGTTTTCTCGTATTTCGGATTCGAATTTAAAATTGGGTGGTGTTGCTTCTATTAGAACTGCATTTCCTGTATTTTGGTCGAGCCATGTTTCAGCCATAAGCATAAAATCAAGATCATAAGAAGTGATAAAATTATTAATTAAAAATGATTTGTTACATAGAGATCTGACATTAAGCATAGCAAGTTTAAAAATAACGTCAGAGTCGATGAGTGTGGTTGATTGATTTCTACAGGGAACAGAAATTAGATTTGCAGAGTTGGACCGTCTAACTGCTGTCCTGTTTTGATTTCGTTTTTTAGTAATTTATAATACAATACAATACAATACAATTTATTCTTGTATAGCCCTAGGTCACAACAGAAGTCATCTCAGAGACTTAACAAAACCATTGAAATCACCAACACAGGTCAGAGAATCAACAGTTAAAACACATGAAGAATATAAAGCACACACAGAAGAAAATGTCCATACATGTTGTAGAATGCTAAAGTGTCCTGATCATCACCAATCCTTTCTGTTGGACACTAACTGTCCAACAAGACCCTCCTGCATCCACAAGGAACAACTCTTAAAAAACCCAGTGGGAAAAAGTGAGAAACCTTGGAGGAGAACTAGGGAAAACCACAGGGAGGGAGACCCATATGAGAAAGGGATCCGCTCCTCCGGACGGACAGACTAATGATCCAGGACCTAAGCTAGCTACAGAACGTGGACCAGTGGACGCTGAACGTGGACAGGTCCGGTGCAGGACTGAAGCACTCCCAGGCGGGTCGGGCGGGGCAGTCCGCAGGTGTAGATGGAAGAGGCCAGGCTCAGAGATCCCGTCATCGTACCATGAAACAGACAATGGGACAACGGGTGAATAGCAATGAACAAACTACAGTCAGAATCCTAAAAATGCTAAACAGATAAAGTAGGAAGGAGGAGAGGATAGTGCTCAAGTTACCATACTTCTCCCAGCAAACTGACTCCCTATGCAGCTTGACTAACACTCTGAGGAGTTTAACCTTCTCCGAGTCTTACCTTCCTAGCCATATGCTAAACTAAAGAGGACTGTTTTAAACCTAGCCTTGAATAAAGAATAACATACAGCATAATATATAACATAATATACAACATAACACAATACATTATTGAATAATATATAACATAATACAGCATATATATATATAAAATATACACTACATATTATATATTACCTAATTATATGCTAAATTAAAGTAAAGTGCTTTAAGCCTGGCCTTGAATGTGGAGAGCGTATCTGCTTCCTTAACATAAATGAAGCTGATTCCACAGTAAAGGAGCTTGGTAGCTAAATGCTCTGCCACCAACAGTGACCTTTGAGACCTTAGGGACCACCAGACGTCTGGCGTTTTGTGAGCGCAACGCTCGACCTGGTTGATACGACACTAACGTGTCTTGGAGATAAGAAGGAGCCAAGCCATTTATGGCTTTATATGTTAAGAGTAGGATTTTAAACTTTATTCTGTACTCCACAGGGAGCCAGTGGAGTGAATAATAATAATAATAATAATAATAATAATAATAATAATAATAATAATAATAATAATAATAATAATAATAATAATGATGATGATGATGATAATAACAATAATAACAATAATAATAATAATAATAATAATGGTGATGATGATAATAACAATAATAATAATAATGATAATAATAATAATGATGATAATAACAATAATAATAATAATAATAATAATAATGATGATGATGATAATAACAATAATAATAATAATAATAATAATGATGATAATAATAACAATAATAATAATAATGATAATAATAATAAGTTCATAGCTGCATAGACCATAAAGTTTAATCCTCATTTGTTTTTATGTAAAGTATGTGTTCAGCGGCTCACGTGTGAAAAGCTGGATTTATGTTTATGGTTTTACTGTGGCTCCTGGTGTTCACAGAGGTCTCCCATCACAGTTCTACCCAGGCTCTACTCTGCTTAGCTTCAGAGGTCTGCATGCAAAATCCATATTCTGTCACATAGATATCTAGATGTATTTTTAGAATAATCCATGATTCTTCTGGCTCCTGGTCAAGCCATGTTCCAGCTTCTTCCCTCTGGCAGAAGATATCGTTCGCTGAGATGCAGGAAGAACCCAAAAAATGGCTTAATGATAGTAAGATACAAGTCCAGGTGAAATCCAGGGAACCAGGACGGAACAGGACAGACATTAACAATACAAAGAACCAGCACCAAGGAGAGAGGAGCACAGGTACGTATGATTGAACATGATTATATTTATGATTTTAATGCTGTCTTGTTTTGATAAGCACTTTAAACTTGCCTTGCCTCACATACAGACACAGACAGACCTTCCTAGGCCTCTCCTCTGTGCCCATATATGGTCATGTGACACTGACATTCTCGGGGCTGTATACGCCTTCTTTCTGTGGCACTTCGAACATTCTGCAGACACAAAGGACTTGTTCTGGTCCAGCCTCAGACTCTGGTCCAGCCTCAGACTCTGGTCCAGCCTCAGACTCTGGTCCAGCCTCAGACTCTGGTCCAGCCTCAGACTCTGGTCCAGCCTCAGACTCTGGTCCAGCCTCAGACTCTGGTCCAGCCTCAGACTCTGGTCCAGCCTCAGACTCTGGTCCAGCCTCAGACTCTGGTCCAGCCTCAGACTCTGGTCAAGCCTCAGACTCTGGTCCAGCCTCAGACTCTGGTCCAGCCTCAGACTCTGGTCCAGCCTCAGACTCTGGTCCAGCCTCAGACTCTGGTCCAGCCTCAGACTCTGGTCCAGCCTCAGACTCTGGTCCAGCCTCAGACTCTGGTCCAGCCTCAGACTCTGGTGCAGCCTCAGACTCTGGTCCAGACTCAGACTCTGGTCCAGCCTCAGACTCTGTGTCGCTGTGGGCAGTGTGGCATTTAGAAGAACTGGACACTACACACGACAAACATAAAATCAATTCAATGTGTTTTGTGTTTTGTGTAGCGCTAAATCACAACAGCAGGATTTTACAAAGCTATCGATTCCTCAAAAACAGATCAGAGAATCTACAGTTTGAACACGTAATAATACCAAGATATTTGCTTCTTTATTATGCTAAAGCTATAGATATTATACTAGCTTCTTTATTATGCTAAAGCTAGAGATTTTATACTAGCTTCTTTATTATGCTAAAGCTAGAGATTTATACTAGCTTCTTTATTATGCTAAAGCTAGAGATTTTATACTAGCTTCTTTATTATGCTAAAGCTAGATACTTATACTAGCTTCTTTATTATGCTTAAGATACATATTTTATACTAGCGTCTTTATTATGCTTAAGATACATATTTTATACTAGCTTGGTCCATTGGAAGCTCTCTGACCATTGACCAATGTCTAATGAATGTAAATAAATATCTTACATGTTTATTATATGTGTCTAGAGTCCACAAACCAGCACTTACAGCCCACATGGTTATTACCAGTCTCAGTGTTACAGACAGACGTGCTGTCAGAGAGAGTCATGGTTTGCTGAGCTCAGACCAGGTGGAAACACGTCAGCTTTTGTTTTGACCAGACCTGGACCGATCTGCACCGAGCTGTCATCACAGAACCACCCAGCGCCAGCCCGGATCAAGCGGCGCAACCACAGAGACGAGCCGAGGTTTGGGCCCCGTAACCATGACGGCAAGACAGAAGAGGAGAGAGGGAGAGGTCCATGTCTGAGGTCCGTGTCTGAAGGAAGTCTGTGTCTGAGGTCCGTGTCTGAGGTTCATGTCTGAGGTCCGTGTCTGAGGTCCGTGTCTGAGGTCCATGTCTGAGGTCCGTGTCTGAGGTCCGTGTCTGAGGTCCGTGTCTGAGGTCCGTGTCTGAGGTCCGTGTCTGAGGTCCGTGTCTGAGGTCCGTGTCTGAGGTCCGTGTCTGAGGTCCGTGTCTGAGGTCCATGTCTGAGGTCCATGTCTGAGGTCCGTGTCTGAGGTCCATGTCTGAGGTCCGTGTCTGAGGTCCATGTCTGAGGTCCGTGTCTGAGGTCCATGTCTGAGGTCCGTGTCTGAGGTCCATGTCTGAAGGAAGTCTGTGTCTGAAGGAAGTCTGTGTCTGAGGTCCATGTCTGAGGTCCGTGTCTGAGGTCCGTGTCTGAGGTCCATGTCTGAGGTCCGTGTCTGAGGTCCATGTCTGAGGTCCGTGTCTGAGGTCCATGTCTGAGGTCCGTGTCTGAGGTCATGTCTGAAGGAAGTCTGTGTCTGAAGGAAGTCTGTGTCTGAGGTCCATGTCTGAGGTCCGTGTCTGAGGTCCGTGTCTGAGGTCCATGTCTGAGGTCCGTGTCTGAGGTCCGTGTCTGAGGCCCATGTCTGAGGTCCGTGTC
This sequence comes from Knipowitschia caucasica, assembly GCA_964034765.1. NCBI lineage: Eukaryota > Metazoa > Chordata > Actinopteri > Gobiiformes > Gobiidae > Knipowitschia > Knipowitschia caucasica. The sequence continues at coordinate 1,852,156 of OZ035829.1, read as the reverse complement.
TGAGGTCCGTGTCTGAGGTCCGTGTCTGAGGTCCGTGTCTGAGGCCCATGTCTGAGGTCCGTGTCTGAGGTCCGTGTCTGAGGTCCGTGTCTGAGGCCCATGTCTGAGGTCCGTGTCTGAGGTCCATGTCTGAGGTCCGTGTCTGAGGTCCATGTCTGAGGTCCGTGTCTGAGGTCCATGTCTGAGGTCCATGTCTGAGGTCCGTGTCTGAGGTCCGTGTCTGAGGTCCATGTCTGAGGTCCGTGTCTGAGGTCCATGTCTGAGGTCCGTGTCTGAGGTCCGTGTCTGAGGTCCATGTCTGAAGGAAGTCTGTGTCTGAAGGAAGTCTGTGTCTGAGGTCCATGTCTGAGGTCCGTGTCTGAGGTCCGTGTCTGTGGTCCATGTCTGAGGTCCGTGTCTGAGGTCCGTGTCTGAGGCCCATGTCTGAGGTCCGTGTCTGAGGTCCGTGTCTGAGGTCCGTGTCTGAGGCCCGTGTCTGAGGCCCATGTCTGAGGTCCGTGTCTGAGGTCCGTGTCTGAGGTCCGTGTCTGAGGCCCATGTCTGAGGTCCGTGTCTGAGGTCCATGTCTGAGGTCCGTGTCTGAGGTTGTTGTATATTTTAACTTCCGCCTCACGCACAGCTGCAATGGCTCCTACAAAGAAAGGCGAGAAGAAAAAGGGGCGTTCTGCTATAAACGAGGTGGTGACCCGAGAATACACCATTAACGTCCACAAGCGCATCCACGGAATTGGCTTCAAGCGGCGAGCTCCTCGTGCCATTAAAGAAATCCGCAAATTTGCTGTAAAAGAAATGGGAACTCCAGATGTGCGGATCGACACCCGCCTCAACAAGGCCGTGTGGAGCAAAGGCATCAGGAACGTCCCGTACAGGATCCGTGTGCGTTTGTCCCGGAAAAGAAACGAGGACGAGGAGTGCTGAACGGAATCATGGAATAACAAAAGTTTTCTGTAATGTTTTAATGTGATCATGGAATAATTATTTTTTGTCAACAGCATACGGTGCAAGTACTAGAGATTCAAAGATGACAAGCTTTATTGAACAGGTGTAAAAGTGAGAGTACTCTGGGATGAGTACTCTGAGAAAGTACTCTGAGAAAGTACTCTGAGATGAATACCTTGCTGAAGGTACTGGGAGCCCCTCCCTCTGCTGTTTGTCCTGACAGTGATTCGGTCCAACCGCAGTGAGCGGTCATTGGGCGGAGGACAACTTTGGTTTGTAATTCACATTTAGGGGAGTATAAAATTAGAAACATACATATTGTTAAGTCTGTATTTGGCTACAGCCTCTGCCCTGATGCCACACACCGTCTGTCAATGCAGTTATGTTTTGCCCAATTGGATTGATTGACAGGCCGCACCATGCGAAGAGAGGAAAGTGGGCGTTTCTTGTGTTCTAATGTTTGTTTTTCAGATGAAAGATAAACTGCACCTGCTTCAGGGATAACACAGTAGTATGGATCATAAGGAAAATGAGCCTCTACTTTGGCACCAAAGCCCACAATATGAATTGAGGACGATCCGGGAGGAACAACTGGAGATGATTGGAACAGTAATCTACACACACATACAGATGCATGTTTTATACTTTGGACCACGACCAACAGAGGGAGTATAGTAATGTTATTGTCATAGGTGGTCATGGTCCTTAACCTTCTAAATCATTAGAAAGAAGTGTAAAACATATATTTACAAGAACAAATAAATAATAGAAAGGGCAGCCTAAAAAAGCAAAATGGGAAAATTATTAAGTAATTTTCGGAGTTGCCAAAATGGAAATAAAATTCTATATTTGTCCCATAGGGGGTCATTCTAAATTTAGTGTTGTGCAAATTCAAAAGGAGAAATAATAGCGCTTATAACATCAAACAGATCTACTCTTTAAGATAATAATAGAATAGAATGAAATAGTCTGGAGCTATAATGTCATTGGATTCGAGGAGCTATAGGTTGAAAGGTCGCTAGGAAGAGGTGTCAGAATAAACAATAGTAATAATAGTTAGACTAGTGAATAATCAAAATAGTTCTATTGTGGAAATAAGTATCAATAAGGTCAAATTGTTCTAATAACTAAAGTAAAAAGGAATCAAATGGAGTCAGATTTTAGATGTTTCTGTTTTCCACATCTGTAGGAACTGGTGCAGAGGTGTTTATAGAGAGTAGTATTAAAATGCAGACATAGAACGACAGGCTTTAACACAATTTTAAATCTAAAAATAGCTCAAATATAACATTGCTCTTGACGCAGCCTCTGAGCTGCTCCATTGGAGAACAGGTTAAATGTTATTGTTTATTACAAACAGCTGATGTATTTACACATATTAAGTTTGGGACAACTCTTTAAACAGTTATAAGCAGCGGACAGAAGCCATGAATGTGCTTTTGTTTATTAAATAATTAATTTCATAGCCTTATAATCGTGGAAAACGTTTTAAAATAGTTAAAATCCCTTTCAGGCAACTTGATTTAGATGTATGTCTTTAATATTGGAGAACGACTGTGTTGTTTTTGGAATTGTCTGAAATACAATACATAGAATAGTGATTTGCAGAACAAGAACCAGCCAATGAAAAATCGTCTATTGCCAATGCAATTGTTACAATCAGAACTCAAAAATTGGGAATATGCTTTGGCTCAAACTACAACCAAGATTTGGAGTCACAATAGAGTGTAAAATAGATAGATGCTTTCAAAAATAGAGATTATTTTTAGACAGGGCCAATATCAAACGGTAAAAGGACCATTTCCTTCATATTATGTCCAAAAGTATTTACTTTAAAAGATGAAGTTCATTACATGTTCATGCACAGGTTTATTAGATACTGTCAAATTCGCTTGTTTCAAACATAGGTGAATGTTAACAATGCCAAAAGTTAATGAGATAGATTAGAACCAACAGAGATTCAAAAACATTTAAAAGCATTTTGGTTAATTTGAATATAGCACAAAAGTAGATATTTAGGTAGTTTTGAGAATTTTAAGAGCTGTCGATTTGTCAGCAACAGATTAGAGAATCAAAATACCGTTGTATAGGGACTGACCCCAGAGAAACCTGCTAAAATAGATTAGCTCCTGTAACGATAATACCAATTTGATTAATGATGAAGAATCAGAATGACACAGCGGTGGTCATCAAAGAGTTTTGTGAAGGAATGTTTCGAATGTGGTTGTGTGTTGTATTCTTTCTGTATTAACTCTTCACAGATATCAAGCCGGAACTAAGCACAAGTATGGATGATAAACGACGATGTGGATTGTGACCTAATTTTTTAATCAGGTCAAAAGAGGGAAACTGTTGTATATTTTAACTATGCAGATGTGAATATTGGCTGACCCTGATTTGAACTGTCTTTTCCTAAAGCAAAAAGACCTGGTTTCCCCATGTTCCTTTGTTAGTCCAAAGTGCATGGGTGAGTTAATGATAGGTAATCTGGGGGGGATTCTGCTAATCCTGAAGGAGGGGGACCCAGAGAGCCTTCTGCCTTATCTCAAAGAAGTAATAAATTTGGGGAGTGGTAGTGTGTGTGAATGATTCTGTTTAAGGTACGGCAGACAGAGGGGACATGATGGAAGAGGCCGGACCCAAGTCCTGCCTGATACGACACGCCCCCTGCTTCCTGAACATGGACTGATAATGCTCTGGCTTGAGAGGACACAGGAGAATGAGCCGAGGGCGAGCCAGGGACATGCATAGTTTTAGGAGCCCTCTTTGTTGGAATTTCTGTATCTGATTGTAAAGATAATTAAATACAGATGTTAAAACTTGGAGATCTGTTGTCATGCCTCTGCATCAACTCGAACACGTCAGTCAAGGGAATTATTGACTTCAAGGTCCATGTCTGAGGTCCATGTCTGAGGTCCGTGTCTGAGGTCCGTGTCTGAGGTCCATGTCTGAGGTCCGTGTCTGAGGTCCATGTCTGAGGTCCGTGTCTGAGGTCCGTGTCTGAGGTCCATGTCTGAAGGAAGTCTGTGTCTGAAGGAAGTCTGTGTCTGAGGTCCATGTCTGAGGTCCGTGTCTGAGGTCCGTGTCTGTGGTCCATGTCTGAGGTCCGTGTCTGAGGTCCGTGTCTGAGGCCCATGTCTGAGGTCCGTGTCTGAGGTCCGTGTCTGAGGTCCGTGTCTGAGGTCCGTGTCTGAGGCCCATGTCTGAGGTCCGTGTCTGAGGTCCGTGTCTGAGGTCCGTGTCTGAGGCCCATGTCTGAGGTCCGTGTCTGAGGTCCATGTCTGAGGTCCGTGTCTGAGGTCCATGTCTGAGGTCCGTGTCTGAGGTCCATGTCTGAGGTCCATGTCTGAGGTCCGTGTCTGAGGTCCGTGTCTGAGGCCCATGTCTGAGGTCCGTGTCTGAGGTCCATGTCTGAGGTCCGTGTCTGAGGTCCATGTCTGAGGTCCGTGTCTGAGGTCCATGTCTGAGGTCCGTGTCTGAGGCCCATGTCTGAGGTCCGTGTCTGAGGTCCGTGTCTGAGGTCCGTGTCTGAGGTCCATGTCTGAAGGAAGTCTGTGTCTGAAGGAAGTCTGTGTCTGAGGTCCATGTCTGAGGTCCGTGTCTGAGGTCCGTGTCTGTGGTCCATGTCTGAGGTCCGTGTCTGAGGTCCGTGTCTGAGGCCCATGTCTGAGGTCCGTGTCTGAGGTCCGTGTCTGAGGTCCGTGTCTGAGGCCCATGTCTGAGGTCCGTGTCTGAGGTCCGTGTCTGAGGTCCGTGTCTGAGGCCCGTGTCTGAGGTCCGTGTCTGAGGCCCATGTCTGAGGTCCGTGTCTGAGGTCCATGTCTGAGGTCCGTGTCTGAGGTCCATGTCTGAGGTCCGTGTCTGAGGTCCATGTCTGAGGTCCGTGTCTGAGGTCCGTGTCTGAGGCCCGTGTCTGAGGTCCGTGTCTGAGGCCCATGTCTGAGGTCCGTGTCTGAGGTCCATGTCTGAGGTCCGTGTCTGAGGTCCATGTCTGAGGTCCGTGTCTGAGGTCCATGTCTGAGGTCCGTGTCTGAGGTCCATGTCTGAGGTCCGTGTCTGAGGTCCATGTCTGAGGTCCGTGTCTGAGGTCCATGTCTGAGGTCCATGTCTGAGGTCCGTGTCTGAGGTCCATGTCTGAGGTCCGTGTCTGAGGTCCGTGTCTGAGGTCCGTGTCTGAGGCCCATGTCTGAGGTCCGTGTCTGAGGTCCATGTCTGAGGTCCGTGTCTGAGGTCCATGTCTGAGGTCCGTGTCTGAGGTCCATGTCTGAGGTCCATGTCTGAGGTCCGTGTCTGAGGTCCGTGTCTGAGGTCCGTGTCTGAGGTCCATGTCTGAGGTCCGTGTCTGAGGTCCGTGTCTGAGGTCCATGTCTGAGGTCCGTGTCTGAGGTCCATGTCTGAGGTCCATGTCTGAGGTCCATGTCTGAGGTCCGTGTCTGAGGTCCGTGTCTGAGGTCCGTGTCTTGTATGTGACAGACAAACCACAATCCACTGCTGTTTTAATGGTTCTTAAATGTACTTCATGCTTGACGTATATAAATGTATGGAAACCTTGAGTATAAAGAAAGGCACTTTTGGATTAAAACATGTGGTTTTGAGTAAACATTTTAACAGATAAATCAAATCTATAACATCTAAAAACATTGCCAGGATCAAAAACATAGTGTGTAAAGCAGAGATGGATATTCGTACCCGTGCATTTGTCTCCAGTAGGTTAGACCACTACTGTAACGGCCTGTGGTCCTGACTAGAACCAGGAAGTACATCACATTAGTCCTGACTAGAACCAGGAAGTACATCACATTAGTCCTGACTAGAACCAGGAAGTACATCACATTAGTCCAGACTAGAACCAGGAAGTACATCACATTAGTCCTGACTAGAACCAGGAAGTACATCACATTAGTCCTGACTAGAACCAGGAAGTACATCACATTAGTCCTGACTAGAACCAGGAAGTACATCACATTAGTCCTGACTAGAACCAGGAAGTACATCACATTAGTCCTGACTAGAACCAGGAAGTACCATCACATTAGTCCTGACTAGAACCAGGAAGTACATCACATTAGTCCTGACTAGAACCAGGAAGTACATCACATTAGTCCTGACTAGAACCAGGAAGTACATCACATTAGTCCTGACTAGAACCAGGAAGTACATCACATTAGTCCTGACTAGAACCAGGAAGTACATCACATTAGTCCTGACTAGAACCAGGAAGTACATCACATTAGTCCTGACTAGAACCAGGAAGTACATCACATTAGTCCTGACTAGAACCAGGAAGTACATCACATTAGTCCTGACTAGAACCAGGAAGTACATCACATTAGTCCTGACTAGAACCAGGAAGTACATCACATTAGTCCTGACTAGAACCAGGAAGTACATCACATTAGTCCTGACTAGAACCAGGAAGTACATCACATTAGTCCTGACTAGAACCAGGAAGTACATCACATTAGTCCTGACTAGAACCAGGAAGTACCATCACATTAGTCCTGACTAGAACCAGGAAGTACATCACATTAGTCCTGACTAGAACCAGGAAGTACATCACATTAGTCCTGACTAGAACCAGGAAGTACATCACATTAGTCCTGACTAGAACCAGGAAGTACATCACATTAGTCCTGACTAGAACCAGGAAGTACATCACATTAGTCCTGACTAGAACCAGGAAGTACATCACATTAGTCCTGACTAGAACCAGGAAGTATGACCACATTAGTCCTGACTAGAACCAGGAAGTACATCACATTAGTCCTGACTAGAACCAGGAAGTACATCACATTAGTCCAGACTAGAACCAGGAAGTACATCACATTAGTCCTGACTAGAACCAGGAAGTACATCACATTAGTCCTGACTAGAACCAGGAAGTACATCACATTAGTCCTGACTAGAACCAGGAAGTACATCACATTAGTCCTGACTAGAACCAGGAAGTACATCACATTAGTCCTGACTAGAACCAGGAAGTACATCACATTAGTCCAGACTAGAACCAGGAAGTACATCACATTAGTCCTGACTAGAACCAGGAAGTACATCACATTAGTCCTGACTAGAACCAGGAAGTACCATCACATTAGTCCTGACTAGAACCAGGAAGTACATCACATTAGTCCTGACTAGAACCAGGAAGTACATCACATTAGTCCTGACTAGAACCAGGAAGTACATCACATTAGTCCTGACTAGAACCAGGAAGTACATCACATTAGTCCTGACTAGAACCAGGAAGTACATCACATTAGTCCTGACTAGAACCAGGAAGTACATCACATTAGTCCTGACTAGAACCAGGAAGTACATCACATTAGTCCTGACTAGAACCAGGAAGTACATCACATTAGTCCTGACTAGAACCAGGAAGTACATCACATTAGTCCAGACTAGAACCAGGAAGTACATCACATTAGTCCTGACTAGAACCAGGAAGTACATCACATTAGTCCAGACTAGAACCAGGAAGTACATCACATTAGTCCTGACTAGAACCAGGAAGTACATCACATTAGTCCTGACTAGAACCAGGAAGTACATCACATTAGTCCTGACTAGAACCAGGAAGTACATCACATTAGTCCTGACTAGAACCAGGAAGTACATCACATTAGTCCAGACTAGAACCAGGAAGTACATCACATTAGTCCTGACTAGAACCAGGAAGTACATCACATTAGTCCGACTAGAACCAGGAAGTATGACCACATTAGTCCTGACTAGAACCAGGAAATATGACCACATTAGTCCTGACTAGAACCAGGAAGTACCATCACATTAGTCCTGACTAGAACCAGGAAGTACGACCACATTAGTCCTGACTAGAACCAGGAAGTATGACCACATTAGTCCTGACTAGAACCAGGAAGTACATCACATTAGTCCTGACTAGAACCAGGAAGTACATCACATTAGTCCTGACTAAACCAGGAAGTACATCACATTAGTCCTGACTAGAACCAGGAAGTACATCACATTAGTCCTGACTAGAACCAGGAAGTACATCACATTAGTCCTGACTAGAACCAGGAAGTACATCACATTAGTCCAGACTAGAACCAGGAAGTACATCACATTAGTCCTGACTAGAACCAGGAAGTACATCACATTAGTCCTGACTAGAACCAGGAAGTACATCACATTAGTCCTGACTAGAACCAGGAAGTACATCACATTAGTCCTGACTAGAACCAGGAAGTACATCACATTAGTCCAGACTAGAACCAGGAAGTACATCACATTAGTCCTGACTAGAACCAGGAAGTATGACCACATTAGTCCTGACTAGAACCAGGAAGTACATCACATTAGTCCTGACTAGAACCAGGAAGTACATCACATTAGTCCTGACTAGAACCAGGAAGTACATCACATTAGTCCTGACTAGAACCAGGAAGTACATCACATTAGTCCTGACTAGAACCAGGAAGTACATCACATTAGTCCTGACTAGAACCAGGAAGTACATCACATTAGTCCTGACTAGAACCAGGAAGTACATCACATTAGTCCTGACTAGAACCAGGAAGTACATCACATTAGCCCTGACTAGAACCAGGAAGTACATCACATTAGTCCTGACTAGAACCAGGAAGTACATCACATTAGTCCTGACTAGAACCAGGAAGTACATCACATTAGTCCAGACTAGAACCAGGAAGTACATCACATTAGTCCTGACTAGAACCAGGAAGTACATCACATTAGTCCTGACTAGAACCAGGAAGTATGACCACATTAGTCCTGACTAGAACCAGGAAGTACATCACATTAGTCCTGACTAGAACCAGGAAGTACATCACATTAGTCCTGACTAGAACCAGGAAGTACATCACATTAGTCCTGACTAGAACCAGGAAGTACATCACATTAGTCCTGACTAGAACCAGGAAGTACATCACATTAGCCCTGACTAGAACCAGGAAGTACATCACATTAGTCCTGACTAGAACCAGGAAGTACATCACATTAGTCCTGACTAGAACCAGGAAATATGACCACATTAGTCCTGACTAGAACCAGGAAGTACGACCACATTAGTCCTGACTAGAACCAGGAAGTACATCACATTAGTCCTGACTAGAACCAGGAAGTACATCACATTAGTCCAGACTAGAACCAGGAAGTACATCACATTAGTCCTGACTAGAACCAGGAAGTACATCACATTAGTCCTGACTAGAACCAGGAAGTACATCACATTAGTCCTGACTAGAACCAGGAAGTACATCACATTAGTCCTGACTAGAACCAGGAAGTACATCACATTAGTCCTGACTAGAACCAGGAAGTACATCACATTAGTCCTGACTAGAACCAGGAAGTATGACCACATTAGTCCTGACTAGAACCAGGAAGTACGACCACATTAGTCCTGACTAGAACCAGGAAGTACATCACATTAGTCCTGACTAGAACCAGGAAGTACGACCACATTAGTCCTGACTAGAACCAGGAAGTACATCACATTAGTCCTGACTAGAACCAGGAAGTACATCACATTAGTCCAGACTAGAACCAGGAAGTACATCACATTAGTCCTGACTAGAACCAGGAAGTACATCACATTAGTCCTGACTAGAACCAGGAAGTACATCACATTAGTCCTGACTAGAACCAGGAAGTACATCACATTAGTCCTGACTAGAACCAGGAAGTACATCACATTAGTCCTGACTAGAACCAGGAAGTACATCACATTAGTCCTGACTAGAACCAGGAAGTACATCACATTAGTCCTGACTAGAACCAGGAAGTACATCACATTAGTCCTGACTAGAACCAGGAAGTACATCACATTAGTCCTGACTAGAACCAGGAAGTACATCACATTAGTCCTGACTAGAACCAGGAAGTACATCACATTAGTCCTGACTAGAACCAGGAAGTACATCACATTAGTCCTGACTAGAACCAGGAAGTACATCACATTAGTCCTGACTAGAACCAGGAAGTACATCACATTAGTCCTGACTAGAACCAGGAAGTACATCACATTAGTCCTGACTAGAACCAGGAAGTACATCACATTAGTCCAGACTAGAACCAGGAAGTACATCACATTAGTCCTGACTAGAACCAGGAAGTACATCACATTAGTCCTGACTAGAACCAGGAAGTATGACCACATTAGTCCTGACTAGAACCAGGAAATATGACCACATTAGTCCTGACTAGAACCAGGAAGTACCATCACATTAGTCCTGACTAGAACCAGGAAGTACGACCACATTAGTCCTGACTAGAACCAGGAAGTATGACCACATTAGTCCTGACTAGAACCAGGAAGTACATCACATTAGTCCTGACTAGAACCAGGAAGTACATCACATTAGTCCTGACTAGAACCAGGAAGTACATCACATTAGTCCTGACTAGAACCAGGAAGTACATCACATTAGTCCTGACTAGAACCAGGAAGTACATCACATTAGTCCTGACTAGAACCAGGAAGTACATCACATTAGTCCAGACTAGAACCAGGAAGTACATCACATTAGTCCTGACTAGAACCAGGAAGTACATCACATTAGTCCTGACTAGAACCAGGAAGTACATCACATTAGTCCTGACTAGAACCAGGAAGTACATCACATTAGTCCTGACTAGAACCAGGAAGTACATCACATTAGTCCTGACTAGAACCAGGAAGTACATCACATTAGTCCTGACTAGAACCAGGAAGTATGACCACATTAGTCCTGACTAGAACCAGGAAGTACATCACATTAGTCCTGACTAGAACCAGGAAGTACATCACATTAGTCCTGACTAGAACCAGGAAGTACATCACATTAGTCCTGACTAGAACCAGGAAGTACATCACATTAGTCCTGACTAGAACCAGGAAGTACATCACATTAGTCCTGACTAGAACCAGGAAGTACATCACATTAGTCCTGACTAGAACCAGGAAGTACATCACATTAGTCCTGACTAGAACCAGGAAGTACATCACATTAGCCCTGACTAGAACCAGGAAGTACATCACATTAGTCCTGACTAGAACCAGGAAGTACATCACATTAGTCCTGACTAGAACCAGGAAGTACGACCACATTAGCCCTGACTAGAACCAGGAAGTACATCACATTAGTCCTGACTAGAACCAGGAAGTACATCACATTAGTCCAGACTAGAACCAGGAAGTACATCACATTAGTCCTGACTAGAACCAGGAAGTACATCACATTAGTCCTGACTAGAACCAGGAAGTACATCACATTAGTCCTGACTAGAACCAGGAAGTACATCACATTAGTCCTGACTAGAACCAGGAAGTACATCACATTAGTCCTGACTAGAACCAGGAAGTACATCACATTAGTCCTGACTAGAACCAGGAAGTACATCACATTAGTCCTGACTAGAACCAGGAAGTACATCACATTAGTCCTGACTAGAACCAGGAAGTACATCACATTAGTCCTGACTAGAACCAGGAAGTACACACATTAGTCCTGACTAGAACCAGGAAGTACATCACATTAGTCCTGACTAGAACCAGGAAGTACCATCACATTAGTCCTGACTAGAACCAGGAAGTACGATCACATTAGTCCTGACTAGAAACCAGGAAGTACATCACATTAGTCCTGACTAGAACCAGGAAGTACATCACATTAGTCCTGACTAGAACCAGGAAGTACATCACATTAGTCCTGACTAGAACCAGGAAGTACATCACATTAGTCCTGACTAGAACCAGGAAGTACATCACATTAGTCCTGACTAGAACCAGGAAGTACATCACATTAGTCCTGACTAGAACCAGGAAGTACATCACATTAGTCCTGACTAGAACCAGGAAGTACATCACATTAGTCCTGACTAGAACCAGGAAGTACATCACATTAGTCCTGACTAGAACCAGGAAGTACATCACATTAGTCCTGACTAGAACCAGGAAGTACATCACATTAGTCCTGACTAGAACCAGGAAGTACGATCACATTAGTCCTGACTAGAACCAGGAAGTACATCACATTAGTCCTGACTAGAACCAGGAAGTACATCACATTAGTCCTGACTAGAACCAGGAAGTACATCACATTAGTCCTGACTAGAACCAGGAAGTACATCACATTAGTCCTGACTAGAACCAGGAAGTACATCACATTAGTCCTGACTAGAACCAGGAAGTACATCACATTAGTCCTGACTAGAACCAGGAAGTACATCACATTAGTCCTGACTAGAACCAGGAAGTACATCACATTAGTCCTGACTAGAACCAGGAAGTACATCACATTAGTCCTGACTAGAACCAGGAAGTACATCACATTAGTCCTGACTAGAACCAGGAAGTACATCACATTAGTCCTGACTAGAACCAGGAAGTACATCACATTAGTCCTGACTAGAACCAGGAAGTACATCACATTAGTCCTGACTAGAACCAGGAAGTACATCACATTAGTCCTGACTAGAACCAGGAAGTACATCACATTAGTCCTGACTAGAACCAGGAAGTACATCACATTAGTCCTGACTAGAACCAGGAAGTACATCACATTAGTCCTGACTAGAACCAGGAAGTACACCACATTAGTCCTGACTAGAACCAGGAAGTACATCACATTAGTCCTGACTAGAACCAGGAAGTACATCACATTAGTCCAGACTAGAACCAGGAAGTACATCACATTAGTCCTGACTAGAACCAGGAAGTACATCACATTAGTCCTGACTAGAACCAGGAAGTACATCACATTAGTCCTGACTAGAACCAGGAAGTACATCACATTAGTCCTGACTAGAACCAGGAAGTACATCACATTAGTCCTGACTAGAACCAGGAAGTACATCACATTAGTCCAGACTAGAACCAGGAAGTACATCACATTAGTCCTGACTAGAACCAGGAAGTACATCACATTAGTCCTGACTAGAACCAGGAAGTACCATCACATTAGTCCTGACTAGAACCAGGAAGTACATCACATTAGTCCTGACTAGAACCAGGAAGTACATCACATTAGTCCTGACTAGAACCAGGAAGTACATCACATTAGTCCTGACTAGAACCAGGAAGTACATCACATTAGTCCTGACTAGAACCAGGAAGTACATCACATTAGTCCTGACTAGAACCAGGAAGTACATCACATTAGTCCTGACTAGAACCAGGAAGTACATCACATTAGTCCTGACTAGAACCAGGAAGTACATCACATTAGTCCTGACTAGAACCAGGAAGTACATCACATTAGTCCTGACTAGAACCAGGAAGTACATCACATTAGTCCTGACTAGAACCAGGAAGTACATCACATTAGTCCTGACTAGAACCAGGAAGTACATCACATTAGTCCTGACTAGAACCAGGAAGTACATCACATTAGTCCTGACTAGAACCAGGAAGTACATCACATTAGTCCTGACTAGAACCAGGAAGTACATCACATTAGTCCTGACTAGAACCAGGAAGTACATCACATTAGTCCTGACTAGAACCAGGAAGTATGATCACATTAGTCCTGACTAGAACCAGGAAGTACACCATTAGTCCTGACTAGAACCAGGAAGTACACCACATTAGTCCTGACTAGAACCAGGAAATATGACCACATTAGTCCTGACTAGAACCAGGAAGTACCATCACATTAGTCCTGACTAGAACCAGGAAGTACGACCACATTAGTCCTGACTAGAACCAGGAAGTATGACCACATTAGTCCTGACTAGAACCAGGAAGTACATCACATTAGTCCTGACTAGAACCAGGAAGTACATCACATTAGTCCTGACTAGAACCAGGAAGTACATCACATTAGTCCTGACTAGAACCAGGAAGTACATCACATTAGTCCTGACTAGAACCAGGAAGTACATCACATTAGTCCTGACTAGAACCAGGAAGTACATCACATTAGTCCAGACTAGAACCAGGAAGTACATCACATTAGTCCTGACTAGAACCAGGAAGTACATCACATTAGTCCTGACTAGAACCAGGAAGTACATCACATTAGTCCTGACTAGAACCAGGAAGTACATCACATTAGTCCTGACTAGAACCAGGAAGTACATCACATTAGTCCAGACTAGAACCAGGAAGTACATCACATTAGTCCTGACTAGAACCAGGAAGTATGACCACATTAGTCCTGACTAGAACCAGGAAGTACATCACATTAGTCCTGACTAGAACCAGGAAGTACATCACATTAGTCCTGACTAGAACCAGGAAGTACATCACATTAGTCCTGACTAGAACCAGGAAGTACATCACATTAGTCCTGACTAGAACCAGGAAGTACATCACATTAGTCCTGACTAGAACCAGGAAGTACATCACATTAGTCCTGACTAGAACCAGGAAGTACATCACATTAGTCCTGACTAGAACCAGGAAGTACATCACATTAGCCCTGACTAGAACCAGGAAGTACATCACATTAGTCCTGACTAGAACCAGGAAGTACATCACATTAGTCCTGACTAGAACCAGGAAGTACATCACATTAGTCCAGACTAGAACCAGGAAGTACATCACATTAGTCCTGACTAGAACCAGGAAGTACATCACATTAGTCCTGACTAGAACCAGGAAGTATGACCACATTAGTCCTGACTAGAACCAGGAAGTACATCACATTAGTCCTGACTAGAACCAGGAAGTACATCACATTAGTCCTGACTAGAACCAGGAAGTACATCACATTAGTCCTGACTAGAACCAGGAAGTACATCACATTAGTCCTGACTAGAACCAGGAAGTACATCACATTAGCCCTGACTAGAACCAGGAAGTACATCACATTAGTCCTGACTAGAACCAGGAAGTACATCACATTAGTCCTGACTAGAACCAGGAAGTACATCACATTAGTCCTGACTAGAACCAGGAAGTACATCACATTAGTCCTGACTAGAACCAGGAAGTACATCACATTAGCCCTGACTAGAACCAGGAAGTACATCACATTAGTCCTGACTAGAACCAGGAAGTACATCACATTAGTCCTGACTAGAACCAGGAAATATGACCACATTAGTCCTGACTAGAACCAGGAAGTACGACCACATTAGTCCTGACTAGAACCAGGAAGTACATCACATTAGTCCTGACTAGAACCAGGAAGTACATCACATTAGTCCAGACTAGAACCAGGAAGTACATCACATTAGTCCTGACTAGAACCAGGAAGTACATCACATTAGTCCTGACTAGAACCAGGAAGTACATCACATTAGTCCTGACTAGAACCAGGAAGTACATCACATTAGTCCTGACTAGAACCAGGAAGTACATCACATTAGTCCTGACTAGAACCAGGAAGTACACACATTAGTCCTGACTAGAACCAGGAAGTATGACCACATTAGTCCTGACTAGAACCAGGAAGTACGACCACATTAGTCCTGACTAGAACCAGGAAGTACATCACATTAGTCCTGACTAGAACCAGGAAGTACGACCACATTAGTCCTGACTAGAACCAGGAAGTACATCACATTAGTCCTGACTAGAACCAGGAAGTACATCACATTAGTCCAGACTAGAACCAGGAAGTACATCACATTAGTCCTGACTAGAACCAGGAAGTACATCACATTAGTCCTGACTAGAACCAGGAAGTACATCACATTAGTCCTGACTAGAACCAGGAAGTACATCACATTAGTCCTGACTAGAAACCAGGAAGTACATCACATTAGTCCTGACTAGAACCAGGAAGTACATCACATTAGTCCTGACTAGAACCAGGAAGTACATCACATTAGTCCTGACTAGAACCAGGAAGTACATCACATTAGTCCTGACTAGAACCAGGAAGTACATCACATTAGTCCTGACTAGAACCAGGAAGTACATCACATTAGTCCTGACTAGAACCAGGAAGTACATCACATTAGTCCTGACTAGAACCAGGAAGTACATCACATTAGTCCTGACTAGAACCAGGAAGTACATCACATTAGTCCTGACTAGAACCAGGAAGTACATCACATTAGTCCTGACTAGAACCAGGAAGTACATCACATTAGTCCTGACTAGAACCAGGAAGTACATCACATTAGTCCTGACTAGAACCAGGAAGTACATCACATTAGTCCTGACTAGAACCAGGAAGTACATCACATTAGTCCTGACTAGAACCAGGAAGTACATCACATTAGCCCTGACTAGAACCAGGAAGTACATCACATTAGTCCTGACTAGAACCAGGAAGTACATCACATTAGTCCTGACTAGAACCAGGAAGTACGACCACATTAGCCCTGACTAGAACCAGGAAGTACATCACATTTAGTCCTGACTAGACCAGGAAGTACATCACATTAGTCCAGACTAGAACCAGGAAGTACATCACATTAGTCCTGACTAGAACCAGGAAGTACATCACATTAGTCCTGACTAGAACAGGAAGTACATCACATTAGTCCTGACTAGAACCAGGAAGTACATCACATTAGTCCTGACTAGAACCAGGAAGTACATCACATTAGTCCTGACTAGAACCAGGAAGTACATCACATTAGTCCTGACTAGAACCAGGAAGTATGACCACATTAGTCCTGACTAGAACCAGGAAGTACGACACATTAGTCCTGACTAGAACCAGGAAGTACATCACATTAGTCCTGACTAGAACCAGGAAGTATGACCACATTAGTCCTGACTAGAACCAGGAAGTACGACCACATTAGTCCTGACTAGAACCAGGAAGTACATCACATTAGTCCTGACTAGAACCAGGAAGTACGACCACATTAGTCCTGACTAGAACCAGGAAGTACATCACATTAGTCCTGACTAGAACCAGGAAGTACATCACATTAGTCCAGACTAGAACCAGAAGTACATCACATTAGTCCTGACTAGAACCAGGAAGTACATCACATTAGTCCTGACTAGAACCAGGAAGTACATCACATTAGTCCTGACTAGAACCAGGAAGTACATCACATTAGTCCTGACTAGAACCAGGAAGTACATCACATTAGTCCTGACTAGAACCAGGAAGTACATCACATTAGTCCTGACTAGAACAGGAAGTATGACCACATTAGTCCTGACTACAACCAGGAAGTACGACCACATTAGTCCTGACTAGAACCAGGAAGTACATCACATTAGTCCTGACAGAACCAGGAAGTACATCACATTAGTCCTGACTAGAACCAGGAAGTACATCACATTAGTCCTGACTAGAACCAGGAAGTACATCACATTAGTCCTGACTAGAACCAGGAAGTACATCACATTAGTCCTGACTAGAACCAGGAAGTACATCACATTAGTCCTGACTAGAACCAGGAAGTACATCACATTAGTCCTGACTAGAACCAGGAAGTACATCACATTAGTCCTGACTAGAACCAGGAAGTACATCACATTAGTCCTGACTAGAACCAGGAAGTACATCACATTAGTCCTGACTAGAACCAGGAAGTACATCACATTAGTCCTGACTAGAACCAGGAAGTACATCACATTAGTCCTGACTAGAACCAGGAAGTACATCACATTAGTCCTGACTAGAACCAGGAAGTACATCACATTAGTCCTGACTAGAACCAGGAAGTACATCACATTAGTCCTGACTAGAACCAGGAAGTACATCACATTAGTCCTGACTAGAACCAGGAAGTACATCACATTAGTCCTGACTAGAACCAGGAAGTACATCACATTAGTCCTGACTAGAACCAGGAAGTACATCACATTAGTCCTGACTAGAACCAGGAAGTACATCACATTAGTCCTGACTAGAACCAGGAAGTACATCACATTAGTCCTGACTAGAACCAGGAAGTACATCACATTAGTCCTGACTAGAACCAGGAAGTACATCACATTAGTCCTGACTAGAACCAGGAAGTACATCACATTAGTCCAGACTAGAACCAGGAAGTACATCACATTAGTCCTGACTAGAACCAGGAAGTACATCACATTAGTCCAGACTAGAACCAGGAAGTACATCACATTAGTCCTGACTAGAACCAGGAAGTACATCACATTAGTCCTGACTAGAACCAGGAAGTACATCACATTAGTCCTGACTAGAACCAGGAAGTACATCACATTAGTCCTGACTAGAACCAGGAAGTACATCACATTAGTCCTGACTAGAACCAGGAAGTACATCACATTAGTCCTGACTAGAACCAGGAAGTACATCACATTAGTCCTGACTAGAACCAGGAAGTACCATCACATTAGTCCTGACTAGAACCAGGAAGTACATCACATTAGTCCAGACTAGAACCAGGAAGTACATCACATTAGTCCTGACTAGAACCAGGAAGTACATCACATTAGTCCTGACTAGAACCAGGAAGTACATCACATTAGTCCTGACTAGAACCAGGAAGTACATCACATTAGTCCTGACTAGAACCAGGAAGTACATCACATTAGTCCTGACTAGAACCAGGAAGTACATCACATTAGTCCTGACTAGAACCAGGAAGTACATCACATTAGTCCTGACTAGAACCAGGAAGTACATCACATTAGTCCTGACTAGAACCAGGAAGTACATCACATTAGTCCTGACTAGAACCAGGAAGTACATCACATTAGTCCTGACTAGAACCAGGAAGTACATCACATTAGTCCTGACTAGAACCAGGAAATATGACCACATTAGTCCTGACTAGAACCAGGAAGTACGACCACATTAGTCCTGACTAGAACCAGGAAGTACATCACATTAGTCCTGACTAGAACCAGGAAGTACATCACATTAGTCCAGACTAGAACCAGGAAGTACATCACATTAGTCCTGACTAGAACCAGGAAGTACATCACATTAGTCCTGACTAGAACCAGGAAGTACATCACATTAGTCCTGACTAGAACCAGGAAGTACCATCACATTAGTCCCGACTAGAACCAGGAAGTACATCACATTAGTCCTGACTAGAACCAGGAAGTACCATCTCATTAGTCCTGACTAGAACCAGGAAGTACATCACATTAGTCCTGACTAGAACCAGGAAGTACCATCACATTAGTCCCGACTAGAACCAGGAAGTACCATCACATTAGTCCCGACTAGAACCAGGAAGTACATCACATTAGTCCTGACTAGAACCAGAACTAGAACTCCTGCTGGAGTCCTTATAAATAATAAACAGAACGTTAAAAAGAAAGATAAAAATATAAAATCCCTCAGTTGTAGCACAGCTAAACAGAACTGTCTTTAACCTGGTTTTAAACATTGTCAGAGAGGAGGCCTGTCTCACATCTTCAGGAAGACTGTTCCAGATTTTAGCAGCATTAATCTGAAAAGCAGCCTCCCCATGTTTAGTTCTGACTCTGGGCACTAACAGGAGTCCAGTCCCTGTGCTCCTCAGAGTCCCAGCAGGAGTCCAGTCCCTGTGCTCCTCAGAGTCCCAGCAGGAGACCAGTCCCTGTGCTCCTCAGAGTCCCAGCAGGAGTCCAGCCCCTGTGCTCCTCAGAGTCCCAGCAGGAGGCCAGTCCCTGTGCTCCTCAGAGTCCAGCAGGAGTCCAGTCCCTGTGCTCCTCAGAGTCCCAGCAGGAGACCAGTCCCTGTGCTCCTCAGAGTCCCAGCAGGAGTCCAGTCCCTGTGCTCCTCAGAGTCCCAGCAGGAGACCAGTCCCTGTGCTCCTCAGAGTCCCAGCAGGAGTCCAGTCCCTGTGCTCCTCAGAGTCCCAGCAGGAGGCCAGTCCCTGTGCTCCTCAGAGTCCCAGCAGGAGGCCAGTCCCTGTGCTCCTCAGAGTCCCAGCAGGAGTCCAGTCCCTGTGCTCCTCAGAGTCCCAGCAGGAGTCCAGTCCCTGTGCTCCTCAGAGTCCCAGCAGGAGTCCAGTCCCTGTGCTCCTCAGAGTCCCAGCAGGAGGCCAGTCCCTGTGCTCCTCAGAGTCCCAGCAGGAGTCCAGTCCCTGTGCTCCTCAGAGTCCCAGCAGGAGTCCAGTCCCTGTGCTCCTCAGAGTCCCAGCAGGAGACCAGTCCCTGTGCTCCTCAGAGTCCCAGCAGGAGGCCAGTCCCTGTGCTCCTCAGAGTCCCAGCAGGAGACCAGTCCCTGTGCTCCTCAGAGTCCCAGCAGGAGGCAGTCCCGGATGGGCTGCAGACCAGGACTGAGGCTGTCAGACCTGGGACTGAGGCTGTAGACCAGGACTGAGGCTGTAGACCCAGGACTGAGGCTGTAGACCCAGGACTGAGGCTGTAGACCCAGGACTGAGGCTGTAGACCCAGGACTGAGGCTGTAGACCCAGGACTGAGGCTGTAGACCCAGGACTGAGGCTGTAGACCCAGGACTGAGGCTGTAGACCCAGGACTGAGGCTGTAGACCCAGGACTGAGGCTGTAGACCCAGGACTGAGGCTGTAGACCCAGGACTGAGGCTGTAGACCCAGGACTGAGGCTGTAGACCCAGGACTGAGGCTGTAGACCCAGGACTGAGGCTGTAGACCCAGGACTGAGGCTGTAGACCCAGGACTGAGGCTGTAGACCCAGGACTGAGGCTGTAGACCCAGGACTGAGGCTGTAGACCCAGGACTGAGGCTGTAGACCCAGGACTGAGGCTGTAGACCCAGGACTGAGGCTGTAGACCCAGGACTGAGGCTGTAGACCCAGGACTGAGGCTGTAGACCCAGGACTGAGGCTGTAGACCCAGGACTGAGGCTGTAGACCCAGGACTGAGGCTGTAGACCCAGGACTGAGGCTGTAGACCCAGGACTGAGGCTGTAGACCCAGGACTGAGGCTGTAGACCCAGGACTGAGGCTGTAGACCCAGGACTGAGGCTGTAGACCCAGGACTGAGGCTGTAGACCCAGGACTGAGGCTGT
The DNA here is from genome assembly GCA_964034765.1 of Knipowitschia caucasica. Taxonomy (NCBI): domain Eukaryota; kingdom Metazoa; phylum Chordata; class Actinopteri; order Gobiiformes; family Gobiidae; genus Knipowitschia; species Knipowitschia caucasica. Next base: position 1,831,442 of record OZ035829.1, on the reverse strand, counting down.
AGACCCAGGACTGAGGCTGTAGACCCAGGACTGAGGCTGTAGACCCAGGACTGAGGCTGTAGACCCAGGACTGAGGCTGTAGACCCAGGACTGAGGCTGTAGACCCAGGACTGAGGCTGTAGACCAGGACTGAGGCTGTAGACCCAGGACTGAGGCTGTAGACCCAGGACTGAGGCTGTAGACCCAGGACTGAGGCTGTAGACCCAGGACTGAGGCTGTAGACC
>OZ035829.1:1666218-1823718 GCA_964034765.1 Knipowitschia caucasica | reverse complement strand
ACGTCAGCACACGTCAGTACACGTCAGCACACGTCAGCACACGTCAGCACACGTCAGTACACGTCAGCACACGTCAGCACACGTCAGCACACGTCAGTACACGTCAGCACACGTCAGCACACGTCAGCACACGTCAGTGGGTTTCTTGTCCAGCTCATGTTTTTGTCCTTTTTGACCCACTCCTTTACTCCTGTGTTCAGGTCCAGCCTGCCTCCTGTCTTCACCGCCCAACCGTTTGTAAAATAAACGTTATTTTTTCCTGGAACCTCTCAGTTTCAGAGTCTGCTTTGGGGTCCAATATACAAACCGTAACAATCTTATCTTATCTCATTGACCGTCTACAGATTGATAACGCTAATATTCGTGTAACCCTCACCATTTTTGGCTCTAAAATCTGTGTTTTAGCGCCTTCCCTAATCCTGATGTTTATGTTTTGATATTGGTCTTGTTAACCCAGATATGAGCCATATCAGGACTGACCAATCAGATGCCTTCATTCACGGGGAATCTCAGGCTTGCCTTAGCATCCGTCTTGGCCTTTGTTATAGCAGGAAGCTAACGTCCTGAAAGAAATGACTGTATAAGAAATATGGCTCCAGCTAGCTTAAGTTCAGATCAGGTTTTCCACATTAAGGCTAACGCTACAGATGCACCGACACCGACATGTGTGAAGTGGTGCGTCTCCCAAAGTCAGAGAGAGACCAGAGAGAGAGACCAGAGAGAGAGACCAGAGAGAGAGACCAGAGAGAGAGACCAGAGAGAGAGACCAGAGAAAGACCAGAGAGAGAGACCAGGGAGAGACCAGAGAGAGACCAGAGAGAGAGACCAGAGAGAGAGACCAGAGAAAGACCAGAGAGAGAGACCAGGGAGAGACCAGAGAGAGACCAGAGAGAGAGACCAGAGAGAGACCAGGGAGGGAGAGAGACCAGGGAGAGAGACCAGGGAGAGAGACCAGGGAGAGAGACCAGAGAGAGACCTTCATATTTACTAAAATACGTCTCTGGGATGAAGGGAGCCCCACAGAAACATCTGGAAACACCTCCCTCAGACTCATCATGTTCTTTATCTTTTCGTTGTCGTGAACCACTACACACTCGCGGCCGTCTACGGCCCTCGTCTAATCCTAATTTCCCAAAAAGCTCGCGACCCTAAACCCTGTGGGGGCAACAGGAAGTCCCGCCCCCTGCTCCTCCACGAACCCAGCCGGAGGTATCCAGTGACGCAGCGGCCATAAATCAGAGGAGAGGCTTTCATTGCCCTCTGCCATGCGTGACCTGGGATTCACAGTGGGGGGGTGAGGAGGGGGTGAGGCGGGGGAGGGGGGGAGTATCGGGCTGTGTGTTGTGGAAACCTGAGCAGCAGAAGCAGACCCCTCACTTTACGTCAGGAGAGACTGTAGAAGAAGAAGTCTGTGTCTGTGATGGCGGAAGGATTACTTTACCTGCATTGTTCAAGAGGGAGGGGGAGAGGGGGGAGGGGGGGGGGGGAGAGAGAGAGAGAGAGGGAGGGAGGGAGGAGAAAGAGAGAGACCAGAGAGAGACCAGAAAGAGAGAGACCAGAGAGAGACCAGAAAGAGAGAGAGACCAGAGAGAGAGACCAGAGAAAGGAGAGGTGTTAGATAAGTTTTGAATGTTTTATACTTGAGCGGTTAGACACGGCCTGGTGTGTGTGTGTCTGTGTGTGTCTCTGTGTGTCTGTGTGTGTGTGTGTGTGTGTCTGTGTGTGTCTGTGTGTGTGTGTCTGTGTGTGTGTGTGTGTGTGTCTCTGTGTCTGTGTGTGTCTCTGTGTGTGTGTGTGTCTGTCTCTGTCTGTGTGTGTGTGTGTCTCTGTGTGTCTCTCTGTGTGTGTGTGTATGTGTGTGTGTCTGTGTGTGTCTCTGTGTGTGTATATGTGTGTATCCCCTGTGTCATGCTGAGTAAAGCTGTATCCTTTCTCTGATGTGATAAACCGTGGCAGCCCCCGTCGCTCTCAGTCCCAGTGTTTCGATGACTCAGTGTTTTCTTCTCTTTCGTTAAAACTCAACTTTTGTTTGATCCATTTTAAGAGTTAAAAACTGGTGAGACAAGTTCCCGAAGAGAGTTTTCCAAAAGAGGAAATAGCCACAACGACTTCCTCTGCTCCGTCTGTTTACAAAAGGATTTTAGAATTCTGCAGGAAATGAAACATGGTCTGAGTCTGGTCTAGTCTGGTCTAGTCTGGACCCAAAGTCCTCTATTTGTCTGTTATTCTATTGTTTATTTTTATTATTATTATTTACAGTCTATGATTTTACTCCTGGAATATCTGAACTGGTCTCTCTCTCTGGTCTCTCTCTCTGGCCTCTCTCTCTGGCCTCTCTCTGGTCTCTCTCTGGTCTCTCTCTGGTCTCTCTCTGGCCTCTCTCTGGCCTCTCTCTGGTCTCTCTCTGGTCTCTCTCTGGTCTCTCTCTGGCCTCTCTCTGGTCTCTCTCTGGTCTCTCTCTGGTCTCTCTCTGGTCTCTCTCTGGTCTCTCTCTGGTCTCTCTCTGGCCTCTCTCTGGTCTCTCTCTGGTCTCTCTCTGGTCTCTCTCTGGTCTCTCTCTGGTCTCTCTCTGGCCTCTCTCTGGTCTCTCTCTGGTCTCTCTCTGGTCTCTCTCTCTGGTCTCTCTCTCTGGCCTCTCTCTCTGGCCTCTCTCTGGTCTCTCTCTGGTCTCTCTCTCTGGTCTCTCTCTCTGGTCTCTCTCTCTGGTCTCTCTCTCTGGTCTCTCTCTCTGGTCTCTCTCTCTGGCCTCTCTCTCTGGCCTCTCTCTCTGGCCTCTCTCTCTCTGGTCTCTCTCTGGTCTCTCTCCGGTCTCTCTCTGGTCTCTCTCTGGTCTCTCTCTCTGGTCTCTCTCTGGTCTCTCTCTGGTCTCTCTCTGGTCTCTCTCTGGTCTCTCTCTGGTCTCTCTCTCTGGTCTCTCTCTCTGGTCTCTCTCTCTGGTCTCTCTCTGGTCTCTCTCTGGTCTCTCTCCGGTCTCTCTCCGGTCTCTCTCTGGTCTCCTTCTGGTCTCCTTCTGGTCTCCAACATGTGAGGGAATCTGGCTAAAGGCCAAATGCATGATTTATGTCGTCGTGGAAACCGAAGCTTCTCGGTAGCATTCTTTTGATCTTTGGGCGCGGCGACTGAACCATCGTCTGGATTTACCGAACATTTGAAAACAAAACTGGAGCCAAGAGAATTATCTGCATGTGATGTTTTGATGTCACGGCTAAATTTAATTAACTCATGATTTCATTCCAAAAACTTATGAAGCATTATTAATAATTATAAGTAATTGTGTTATTTTTGCTTCTAAAATTCCTTACTTTTTTAGGCTACTTGAAATATGTGCTATTCCCAGAAGCAGGAAGTACCATCACATTAGTCCTGACTAGAACCAGGAAGTACATCACATTAGTCCTGACTAGAACCAGGAAGTACATCACATTAGTCCTGACTAGAACCAGGAAGTACATCACATTAGTCCTGACTAGAACCAGGAAGTACATCACATTAGTCCTGACTAGAACCAGGAAGTACATCACATTAGTCCTGACTAGAACCAGGAAGTACATCACATTAGTCCTGACTAGAACCAGGAAGTACATCACATTAGTCCTGACTAGAACCAGGAAGTACCATCACATTAGTCCTGACTAGAACCAGGAAGTACCATCACATTAGTCCGAACTAGAACCAGGAAGTACCATCCCATTAGTCCTGACTAGAACCAGGAAGTACCATCACATTAGTCCGGACTAGAACCAGGAAGTACCATCACATTAGTCCGGACTAGAACCAGGAAGTACCATCACATTAGTCCTGACTAGAACCAGGAAGTACCATCACATTAGTCCGAACTAGAACCAGGAAGTACCATCCCATTAGTCCGGACTAGAACCAGGAAGTACCATCACATTAGTCCAGACTAGAACCAGGAAGTACCATCACATCAGTCCTGACCAGAACCAGGAAGTATCATCACATTAGTCCGAACTAGAACCAGGAAGTACCATCACACTAGTCCGAACTAGAACCAGGAAGTACCATCACACTAGTCCGAACTAGAACCAGGAAGTACCATCACATCAGTCCTGACTAGAACCAGGAAGTACCATCACATTAGTCCTGACGAGAACCAGGAATTACCATCACATTAGTCCTGACTAGAACCAGGAAGTACCATCACATCAGTCCAGACTAGAACCAGGAAGTACCATCACATCAGTCCTGACCAGAACCAGGAAGTACCATCACATTAGTCCGAACTAGAACCAGGAAGTACCATCACATTAGTCCGAACTAGTACCAGGAAGTACCATCATATTAGTCCTGACCACAAACTTTTGAATCAGGTCATTGACTATTTTTTACTTTTAATAATAATAAAAATAATAATTAATTGTTTTTATGTAGTGTTTTTTGACACTCACAGTCTACAATAACACAGTAATAATACACATAGATACTTTTGTGTACAATAGTCAGTCACAGTCTGTACACACAACAGCTGGTAAAATAATACTTAAAATGTACATACAGGTATTTACAGCATGTTATACAAATAAATCAAAACAGCTAGTAACATGAGCTGGGAGCTGTGAGGAATCTACATCATTCAGATTAAAATAACCCAACGGAAGTTAAGGGTCTCATGGATGTGGGTCACTGTGGTCCAATCAGACGGAGCCTCGTATAAAAACAATCTAATTCTTCTTTATTCTTGAACAGAAAAGAACAGTCAGTGCTTCTGAGTCAATATGAGTCTGATGTTTTCTGATTTATGACGATCCTTGAATCTCCCGTTACCCAGAAGCCCCTGACATGTCTCTCCAAGGACAAAGGCCGTCATTGTGCACGGAATAAACGACAACCTTGGAAGAAGATTTACGCCGGTCCCTTCAGGCTATACATTCTCAGGTCCCTTCAGACGGTACATTCTCAGGTCCCTTCAGACGGGACATTCTCAGGTCCCCTCAGACGGTACATTCTGAGGTCCCTTCAAACGATACATTCAGAGGTCCCTTCAGACGGTACATTCTCAGGTCCCTTCAAACGATACATTCAGAGGTCCCTTCAGACGGTACATTCTCAGGTCCCTTCAAACGATACATTCTGAGGTCCCTTCAGACGGTACATTCTCATGTCCCTTCAGACCGTACATTCTCATGTCCCTTCAAACGATACATTCTGAGGTCCCTTCAGACGGTACATTCTCAGGTCCCTTCAGACGGTACATTCTCAGGTCCCTTCAGACGGTACATTCTCAGGTCCCTTCAGACGGTACATTCTGAGGTCCCTTCAGACGGTACATTCTGAGGTCCCTTCAGACGGTACATTCTCAGGTCCCTTCAGACGGTACATTCTCAGGTCCCTTCAGACGGTACATTCTCAGGTCCCTTCAGACGGTACATTCTCAGGTCCCTTCAGACGGTACATTCTCAGGTCCCTTCAGACGGTACATTCTCAGGTCCCCTCAGACGGTACATTCTCAGGTCCCCTCAGACGGTACATTCTCAGGTCCCTTCAGACGGTACATTCTCAGGTCCCTTCAGACGGTACATTCTCAGGTCCCTTCAGACGGTACATTCTCAGGTCCCTTCAGCCGATGCATTCTCCCATGAAGCTTTGCACATCCACAGTCTGCAACCTCATCAAAGCAGCCCCAAGCGTTTGACCTCACCCTCGGCTTCACCAGATTTCTGGGGTTAACCGTTCCTAATTTAACCCCAGACGAGCTGCCGGGGCTGGGGAAGGGCGCGGAGCATGGCGCCTCTCAGGGCTGGACCTCCCGGAGGATTTGTCCAATGATAGCCCTGGAAACCCACAGCGAGGCCTCCACCTGACCTCACACCCACAGGAGGAGGACGGCAGAGTATGTGGTTATTATTGGTTCTAATCCCATCCAGTTTGATAAAGCACATTTTACAAACTGTTTACACTGAGAAAAATGATAAAATATGAAGTTATAACAGTTTTTTGAGGGAACTTGATTTAGACACAACAATATTATGATAAAAAATGTCAAATCTATAAAATGTATTTTGGTGAGCACTCTCGCTTCTCAGCAAGAAGGTCCTGGGTTCAAATCCCGGTCGGAACAGGGCCTTTGAGTGGAGTTTGTATGTTCTCCCTGTGTCTGTGTAGGTTTCCTCCAGGCGCTCCGGCTTCCACTAAATCGTTTATTCGTCCCACAGTGGCTAAATTTCAGTGTTGCATCAAAAGTAAATTGAACAAGATAAGTGAACAATAGTAATCAAAATAAAACAACATCTCTAACTTTGGCATCAATAACAAGTATAAAATCTCTATCTTTAACATAATAATTAAAAAGTATAAAAGTAAAATCGGCGAATATTTACCAACTGAGCCCCGATGTTTCTCACACTCTGTTATTACCTGAAACTCATCCAGGTGTCTAATTGGTGGGTCTGGTGGGTGTGCGTCACTCACACAGGTGCATTCTGGGATGGAAGGGGCCGGAGTGTGGAAGGAAAAGCTAATCCCCACCGCTCTCGATACCTCTTCGGAGCTGGTTCATCGCGAGGCTCAGGGAGGAGAGGAGAGGTTAAAGGTTAAAGGTTAAAGGCCTGTTTTCTTTTGTTTTGAAACTGTTCTGGTGTAAACTTTTTGATGACTTTTCCTGGTTTTATTTTGATATTTTGGTTCTTTGGTGTTGCTCATGTCTGTTCTGTTCTGTTCTGTCCCACCCTCATGTGTTTCATCTGTCCCTGTGTGTCCCTGTCTGTCCCTGTGTGTCCCTGTGTGTCCCTGTGTGTCCCTGTGTGTCCCTGTGTGTCCCTGTCTGTCCCTGTCTGTCCCTGTGTGTCCCTGTGTGTCCCTGTCTGTCCCTGTCTGTCCCTGTGTGTCCCTGTCTGTCCCTGTGTGTCCCTGTGTGTCCCTGTCTGTCCCTGTGTGTCCCTGTCTGTCCCTGTCTGTCCCTGTGTGTCCCTGTGTGTCCCTGTGTGTCCCTGTCTGTCCCTGTGTGTCCCTGTCTGTCCCTGTGTGTCCCTGTGTGTCCCTGTGTGTCCCTGTGTGTCCCTGTGTGTCCCTGTCTGTCCCTGTGTGTCCCTGTGTGTCTCTGTGTGTCCCTGTCTGTTCCTGTGTGTCCCTGTGTGTCCCTGTGTGTCCCTGTCTGTCCCTGTGTGTCCCTGTGTGTCCCTGTCTGTTCCTGTGTGTCCCTGTGTGTCCCTGTGTGTCCCTGTGTGTCCCTGTCTGTCCCTGTGTGTCCCTGTGTGTCCCTGTGTGTCCCTGTCTGTCCCTGTCTGTCCCTGTCTGTCCCTGTGTGTCCCTGTCTGTCCCTGTCTGTCCCTGTCTGTCCCTGTGTGTCCCTGTCTGTCCCTGTCTGTCCCTGTGTGTCCCTGTGTGTCCCTGTCTGTCCCTGTCTGTCCCTGTGTGTCCCTGTCTGTCCCTGTGTGTCCCTGTGTGTCCCTGTCTGTCCCTGTCTGTCCCTGTGTGTCCCTGTGTGTCCCTGTGTGTCCCTGTCTGTCCCTGTCTGTCCCTGTGTGTCCCTGTCTGTCCCTGTGTGTCCCTGTCTGTCCCTGTGTGTCCCTGTGTGTCCCTGTGTGTCCCTGTCTGTCCCTGTGTGTCCCTGTCTGTCCCTGTGTGTCCCTGTCTGTCCCTGTGTGTCCCTGTGTGTCCCTGTGTGTCCCTGTCTGTCCCTGTGTGTCCCTGTCTGTCCCTGTCTGTCCCCGTCTGTCCCTGTGTGTCCCTGTCTGTCCCTGTGTGTCCCTGTCTGTCCCTGTGTGTCCCTGTGTGTCCCTGTCTGTCCCTGTGTGTCCCTGTCTGTCCCTGTGTGTCCCTGTCTGTCCCTGTCCCCTGTGTGTCCCTGTGTGTCCCTGTGTGTCCCTGTGTGTCCCTGTCTGTCCCTGTCTGTCCCTGTCTGTCCCTGTGTGTCCCTGTGTGTCCCTTTCTGTCCCTGTCTGTCCCTGTCTGTCCCTGTGTGTCCCTGTGTGTCCCTGTCTGTCCCTGTGTGTCCCTGTGTGTCCCTGTGTGTCCCTGTGTGTCCCTGTGTGTCCCTGTGTGTCCCTGTCTGTCCCTGTGTGTCCCTGTGTGTCCCTGTCTGTCCCTGTGTGTCTCTGTGTGTCCCTGTCTGTTCCTGTGTGTCCCTGTGTGTCCCTGTGTGTCCCTGTGTGTCCCTGTCTGTCCCTGTCTGTCCCTGTGTGTCCCTGTCTGTCCCTGTCTGTCCCCGTCTGTCCCTGTGTGTCCCTGTGTGTCCCTGTCTGTCCCTGTCTGTCCCTGTCTGTCCCTGTGTGTCCCTGTGTGTCCCTGTCTGTCCCTGTCTGTCCCTGTGTGTCCCTGTCTGTCCCTGTGTGTCCCTGTGTGTCCCTGTGTGTCCCTGTGTGTCCCTGTCTGTCCCTGTGTGTCCCTGTGTGTCCCTGTCTGTCCCTGTGTGTCCCTGTGTGTCCCTGTCTGTCCCTGTGTGTCCCTGTGTGTCCCTGTCTGTCCCTGTGTGTCCCTGTGTGTCCCTGTGTGTCCCTGTCTGTCCCTGTGTGTCCCTGTGTGTCCCTGTCTGTCCCTGTGTGTCCCTGTGTGTCCCTGTCTGTCCCTGTGTGTCCCTGTCTGTCCCTGTCTGTCCCTGTGTGTCCCTGTGTGTCCCTGTCTGTCCCTGTCTGTCCCTGTCTGTCCCTGTGTGTCCCTGTGTGTCCCTGTCTGTCCCTGTGTGTCCCTGTGTGTCCCTGTGTGTCCCTGTGTGTCCCTGTCTGTCCCTGTGTGTCCCTGTGTGTCCCTGTGTGTCCCTGTCTGTCCCTGTGTGTCCCTGTGTGTCTCTGTGTGTCCCTGTCTGTTCCTGTGTGTCCCTGTCTGTCCCTGTGTGTCCCTGTGTGTCTCTGTGTGTCCCTGTCTGTTCCTGTGTGTCCCTGTGTGTCCCTGTCTGTCCCTGTGTGTCCCTGTGTGTCTCTGTGTGTCCCTGTCTGTTCCTGTGTGTCCCTGTGTGTCCCTGTGTGTCCCTGTGTGTCCCTGTGTGTCCCTGTCTGTCCCTGTCTGTCCCTGTGTGTCCCTGTCTGTCCCTGTCTGTCCCCGTCTGTCCCTGTGTGTCCCTGTGTGTCCCTGTCTGTCCCTGTCTGTCCCCGTCTGTCCCTGTGTGTCCCTGTCTGTCCCTGTCTGTCCCTGTGTGTCCCTGTCTGTCCCTGTCTGTCCCCTTCTGTCCCTGTGTGTCCCTGTGTGTCCCTGTCTGTCCCTGTCTGTCCCCGTCTGTCCCTGTGTGTCCCTGTGTGTCCCTGTCTGTCCCTGTCTGTCCCTGTGTGTCCCTGTGTGTCCCTGTCTGTCCCTGTCTGTCCCTGTCTGTCCCCGTGTGTACTTAAACCATAGACTGTATATATTAACGGACGTGGTCACACCTATCGCCGCCGTTCAAACTAATTGGCCGTTTCAAAATGGCCGCGGGGGCTGGAAAATGTGAAAAAAATGCATCAGCGCATGTAAGTAAGTAATGTTTATTTATATAGCACATGTTACAGACCAAGGTACAGACCAAGGTACAGACCCAAAGGTACAGACCCAAAGGTACAGACCCAAAGGTACAGACCCAAAGCTCTTTCCAATGTTCAGAGTCAGATATTGTTCCAATCCCTCTGTGAGATTTCATAACACTTTGAAGCAACATTGATCATTCTATCAATGTGCAGAAGCCAGTACTTTTCCCTTGTTTTGTCTATCTGAAGGCCAAGCTACATGGCACTGTGGCAGCTGCTGATTGGAGGTCTCCATGCCAACGCTCTGTATAATACACTTGCATTCTGTTGTTTGTGTTGTTCGTGCTGTCTCTACCATCGACAAAACATGTCTTCTGTCTGAATTAAAGACGCGATCCCAGACATGTCATCTTCTTCACTTCCACACACGGTGATGACAGAAGCGAGTCCAGAACACACTGGACCATCAGCTCCAACACCATCCATTCACTCTCTCATTTACATTCAAACCGGAGCACCTGGAGGAAACCTACACAGACACGGGGAGAACATGCAAACTCCACTCAGAAAGGCCCTGTTCCGACCGGGATTCAAACCCAGGACCTTCTTGCTGAGAAGTGAGAGTGCTAACCACTCAGCCAACGTGCCATGCATGCGTCAGCTGCATTAGCCCCATTAATTCAAACGAGAGACTTCTGAAGTCCACAGCGACTAAACTAGACTGGTCCAGAACACTCAGCATCGACACACATGTGGAACGGAGCTTTGGGCCAAGAGACACTTTAGGACCATCCTGTAAAGACGTTTTCCAGAGGTCAGCCAATGCTATATGTTAGCATTGGATAATTCTTCTTCTGGGTCCACCCCCACAGGCCCGGGGTGGTACTGCAGCATGTCAGCGCACGTCATTTTGGACACTTTTGAGCCGGGACCCGCCCACACTGACTGAAACCCTGTGCTTATCTCCTTTTGCTGCTGGTCCAGTGTGACTTTGTCCCTGTTTCGTCCTGGTTTGAGTTTTTAGTTCTGTTTGGTTTTACTTTTTCTTTATTAAATCTTATATTTTGGGCTACCGTATATCCTGATTTTTGGGTCCTTCCTCCTTTTCAGAACTTGACAGAAACGGCCTAAAGACACAGCTGTGAGTCCTATTGGATGCAGATATGTAATTACTGCTCACAGAAGTCACTAAAGTAGAGGCCAGACTCCTGTAATTAAGCTGTGACTAATGTGCGTACCATAAAACAGGCCAAACTTTGTCCATGAGCACTTCCTTATTGGGTTTCATTGAGCCATGGGGTTAGCATTGTCCATCTATAACCAGTCTATGGTAAATACTGGTGGATTTATTTTGTAACTTCTGTGCAAATATTTTTAAATGTACTTAAATACTTAGACTGTACAGAGAGCAGCACTTTCGGCTCTTCAAACGTACATTTGATATATTTCTGTTATTGATCCTAATAGTCCTATAGCTACGTTTGTTTATATATTTTAGCGTCTGCCTTTTTTTTTTCAGACCTTATTTTGATATTTTCCCTGAAATTGTTTCTGAATTGTCAAAAATATCTGAAATATTTGATGAACTGGTCCCTGGTCTGAAACCCTGGACTCCCTGGACCTGAGGACTGGTCCCTGGTCTGAAACCCTGGACCCCCTGGGCCTGACTCGTCCCTGGTCTGAAACCCTGGACCCCCTGGGCCTGAGGACTGGTCCCTGGTCTGAAACCCTGGACCCCCTGGGCCTGAGGACTGGTCCCTGGTCTGAAACCCTGGACCCCCTGGACCTGAGGACTGGTCCCTGGTCTGAAACCCTGGACCCCCTGGACCTGAGGACTGGTCCCTGGTCTGAAACCCTGGACCCCCTGGACCTGAGGACTGGTCCCTGGTCTGAAACCCTGGACCCCCTGGACCTGAGGACTGGTCCCTGGTCTGAAACCCTGGACCCCCTGGGCCTGAGGACTGGTCCCTGGTCCTGAAACCCTGGACCCCCTGGGACCTGAGGACTGGTCCCTGGTCTGAAACCCTGGACCCCCTGGACCTGAGGACTGGTCCCTGGTCTGAAACCCTGGACCCCCTGGCCTGGACTGGCCCCTGGCCTGACCCTGGACCCCCTGGACCTGAGGACTGGTCCCTGGTCTGAAACCCTGGACCCCCTGGACCTGAGGACTGGTCCCTGGTCTGAAACCCGACCCTGGAGACTGCCCTGGCTGAACGACCCCTGGACCTGAGGACTGGTCCCTGGTCTGAAACCCTGGACCCCCTGGACCTGAGGAACCTGGTCCCCTGGCTAGATGAAACCCTGGACCCCCTGGGCCTGAGGACTGGTCCCTGGTCTGAAACCCTGGACCCCCTGGACCTGAGGACTGGTCCCTGGTCTGGAAACCCTGGACCCCCTGGACCTGAGGACTGGTCCCTGGTCTGAAACCCTGGACCCCCTGGACCTGAGGACTGGTCCCTGGTCTGAAACCCTGGACCCCCTGGCCTGAGGACTGGTCCCTGGTCTGAAACCCTGGACCCCCTGGCCTGAGGACTGGTCCCTGGTCTGAACCTGGACCCCTGGCCTGAGGACTGGTCCCTGGTCTGAAACCCTGGACCCCTGGCCTGAGGACTGGTCCTGGTCTGAAACCCTGGACCCCCTGGACCTGAGGACTGGTCCCTGGTCTGAAACCTGACCCCTGGACCTGGGACCCTGGACCCCCTGAGGACTGGTCCCTGGTCTGAAACCCTGGACCCCCTGGACCTGAGGATGGTCCCTGGTCTGAAACCCTGGACCCCCTGGACCTGAGGACTGGTCCCTGGTCTGAAACCCTGGACCCCCTGGACCTGAGGACTGGTCCCTGGTCTGAAACCCTGGACCCCTGGACGAGTGGTCCCTGGTCTGAAACCCTGGACCCCCTGGACCTGAGGACTGGTCCCTGGTCTGAAACCCTGGACCCCCTGGGCCTGAGGACTGGTCCCTGGTCTGAAACCCTGGACCCCCTGGACCTGAGGACTGGTCCCTGGCGAACCCCTGGACCCCTGGACCTGAGGACTGGTCCCTGGTCTGAAACCCTGGACCCCCTGGACCTGAGGATGGTGTCCCTGGTCTGAAACCCTGGACCCCCTGGCCTGAGGACTGGTCCCTGGTCTGAAACCCTGGGACCCCCTGGACCTGAGGACTGGTCCCGCTGAAACCTGGCCCCTGGACCCCTGAGGACTGGTCCCTGGTCTGAAACCTGGACCCCTGGCTGAGGACTGGTCCCTGGTCTGAAACCCTGGCCTGAGGACTGGTCCCTGGTCTGAAACCCTGGACCCCCTGGGCCTGAGGACTGGTCCCTGGTCTGAAACCCTGGACCCCCTGGCCTGAGGACTGGTCCCTGGTCTGAAACCCTGGACCCCCTGGACCTGAGGACTGGTCCCTGGTCTGAAACCCTGGACCCCCTGGACCTGAGGACTGGTCCCTGGTCTGAAACCCTGGACCCCCTGGACCTGAGGACTGGTCCCTGGTCTGAAACCCTGGACCCCCTGGACCTGAGGACTGGTCCCTGGTCTGAAACCCCCTGGACCCCCTGGACCTGAGGACTGGTCCCTGGTCTGAAAACCTGGACCCCCTGGACCTGAGGACTGGTCCCTGGTCTGAAACCCTGGACCCCCTGGACCTGAGGACTGGTCCCTGGTCTGAAACCCTGGACTCTGTTGAAGAGAAGAAGTTACCACAGACCAGAGAGAAACTGAACAGCTTAATGGTGTCTTGATGACAGGCTGCGGGGGGTGGAGGGGGGAGGGGTGGACTACGGCTCTCTATACATAGATAAACGTCCACATGGTCCACATGGTCCACATGGTCCACATGGTCCACCTGTAATGACCTCAAACTGCACAACACACTTTAGCTTCAGTGTTTGTTGTACGTCACTGCTTTGCACATAAAAGAGTAATTTAATGACTTTTAAATTCAAACCGGAGCACCTGGAGGAAACTTACGCAGACACGCGGTGACCAAGCTAACTCCACACATAAAGAACTACATTTATTAATTTCCAAACTTGATTCTTTCCTTCACACGTACAAATACATCTATAAATACTTTTCTCAGTTGAATCTAAAAATAGCTGCTTGTTTGGGCTCTGAACTCATAACCTGAGTCTGTTTCCACGTGACGTCTCTCCCCACACTCATCTGCAAGTGTCATGACAGTTCTGTAATGATCTTAAAACAACAAAGGTTAAAAATACAGTAAATAACTTTGAAAAGCACGAGAGAGACTTAGCCACAGTTAGCAAACACGTTAGCAAACACGTTAGCATTTTAGAGCCTGCAATAACAAGCTAGCATCTTTATCACTGCTTTGACCTTTGGCCTTTCACAACAATGGATTTCTCTGCACAAGGTTATATTTGGAGAAACTGAGAGAGAGACCAGAGAGAGAGACTAAAGAGAGAGAGAGACCAGAGAGAGAGAGCAGAGAGAGAGACCAGAGAGAGAGACTAAAGAGAGAGAGAGACCAGAGAGAGAGAGCAGAGAGAGAGACCAGAGAGAGAGACTAAAGAGAGAGAGAGACCAGAGAGAGAGAGCAGAGAGAGAGACCAGAGAGAGAGACTAAAGAGAGAGAGAGACCAGAGAGAGAGAGCAGAGAGAGAGACCAGAGAGAGAGACTAAAGAGAGAGAGAGACCAGAGAGAGAGAGCAGAGAGAGAGACCAGAGAGAGAGACTAAAGAGAGAGAGAGACCAGAGAGAGAGACTAAAGAGAGAGAGAGACCAGAGAGAGAGAGCAGAGAGAGAGACCAGAGAGAGAGACTAAAGAGAGAGAGAGACCAGAGAGAGAGACTAAAGAGAGAGAGAGACCAGAGAGAGAGAGCAGAGAGAGAGACCAGAGAGAGAGACTAAAAAGAGAGAGAGAGACCAGAGAGAGAGACTAAAGAGAGAGAGAGACCAGAGAGAGAGACTAAAGAGAGAGAGAGACCAGAGAGAGAGAGCAGAGAGAGAGACCAGAGAGAGAGACTAAAGAGAGAGAGAGACCAGAGAGAGAGACCAGAGAGAGAGACCAGAGAGAGAGACTAAAGAGAGAGAGACCAGAGAGAGAGACTAAAGAGAGAGAGAGACCAGAGAGAGAGAGCAGAGAGAGAGACCAGAGAGAGAGAGACCAGAGAGAGACCAGAGAGAGAGAGACTAAAGAGAGAGAGAGACCAGAGAGAGAGAGCAGAGAGAGAGACCAGAGAGAGAGACTAAAGAGAGAGAGAGACCAGAGAGAGAGAGCAGAGAGAGAGACCAGAGAGAGAGACTAAAGAGAGAGAGAGACCAGAGAGAGAGACTAAAGAGAGAGAGAGAGCAGAGAGAGAGAGCAGAGAGAGAGACCAGAGAGAGAGACTAAAAAGAGAGAGAGAGACCAGAGAGAGAGACTAAAGAGAGAGAGAGACCAGAGAGAGAGACTAAAGAGAGAGAGAGACCAGAGAGAGAGAGCAGAGAGAGAGACCAGAGAGAGAGACTAAAGAGAGAGAGAGACCAGAGAGAGAGACCAGAGAGAGAGACCAGAGAGAGAGACTAAAGAGAGAGAGACCAGAGAGAGAGACTAAAGAGAGAGAGAGACCAGAGAGAGAGAGCAGAGAGAGAGACCAGAGAGAGAGAGACCAGAGAGAGACCAGAGAGAGAGACTAAAGAGAGAGAGAGAGACCAGAGAGAGACACTAAAGAGAGAGAGAGACCAGAGAGAGAGAGCAGAGAGAGAGACTAAAGAGAGAGAAAGACCAGAGAGAGAGAGACTAAAGAGAGAGAGAGACTAAAGAGAGGGAGACCAGAGAGAGAGACTAAAGAGAGAGAGAGACTAAAGAGAGAGAGAAAGAGAGAGAGAGACCAGAGAGAGAGAGACTAAAGAGAGAGAGAGACTAAAGAGAGAGAGACCAGAGAGAGACACTAAAGAGAGAGAGAGACCAGAGAGAGAGAGCAGAGAGAGAGACTAAAGAGAGAGAAAGACCAGAGAGAGAGAGACTAAAGAGAGAGAGAGACTAAAGAGAGAGAGAGACTAAAGAGAGGGAGACCAGAGAGAGACCAGAGAGAGAGAGACCAGAGAGAGAGAGCAGAGAGAGAGAGACCAGAGAGAGACCAGAGAGAGAGAGCAGAGAGAGAGAGACCAGAGAGAGAGACTAAAGAGAGAGAGAGAGACCAGAGAGAGAGACCAGAGAGAGAGAGCAGAGAGAGAGAGACCAGAGAGAGACCAGAGAGAGAGAGCAGAGAGAGAGAGACCAGAGAGAGAGACTAAAGAGAGAGAGAGCAGAGAGAGAGAGACCAGAGAGTAGGCCTCACAATGAGAACAGTAACAAGTACTTCCTCCATCTGTTGACGCTAGTTCCCACGGTTAGCTAGCTAGCGCAAAGGATAAAGCCGGACGGACTGAAAATGATGCTGAGTAGATTAGTTTATCTTTAGTAATTACACTTTATATAGTATTTATTCCACCTATAATATAATACTATACTGTATGTACAAAACCATTTGCCTTTTAAACCTGCACCAGGCAGCTAGCATCTTTATTACTGCTTTGACCTTTGACCCCTGGACACCAACCAATCTCTCGGCACAACTTGTAAAAGTAATTACAAAAGTAAGTCTCATAACAACACAATAACAAGGTTTTCCTCTTGTCTTTTGATGCTAGTTCCCACGGTTAGCCTGCTAGCATACAGGAGTGCATGTGCTAGCGTGTGTGTGTTTAGGCTTAGCACATGTAGCCGCAGGTCCAGTGCTAATGCTAACATCAACAAGACCAAACAGCTGTAGAAACAGTCAGAGGTGAAGGCGGTCGGTCGGATACACTTTCAGACGGATGAAGATTCAACTGTGAAGTATTTAGATCCAATCAAATCTATTTCATCTCCACAGAAAACTGGCAACGCAAATGCAGTCATGTGACCAAAGTGCATCCGGGCGCCATACAGAGGGAGACAAGCTGTCAATCAATGTCAATGTCCCTGGTCTGAAACCCTGGACCCCCTGGGCCTGAGGACTGGTCCCTGGTCTGAAACCCTGGACCCCCTGGGCCTGAGGACTGGTCCCTGGTCTGAAACCCTGGACCCCTGGACCTGAGGACTGGTCCCTGGTCTGAAACCCTGGACCCCCTGGGCCTGACTCGTCCCTGGTCTGGAAACCCTGGACCCCCTGGGCCTGAGGACTGGTCCCTGGTCTGAAACCCTGGACCCCCTGGGCCTGAGGACTGGTCCCTGGTCTGAAACCCTGGACCCCCTGGGCCCCCTGGGCCTGAGGACTGGTCCCTGGTCTGAAACCCTGGACCCCCTGGACCTGAGGACTGGTCCCTGGTCTGAAACCCTGGACCCCCTGGGCCTGAGGACTGGTCCCTGGTCTGAAACCCTGGACCCCCTGGACCTGAGGACTGGTCCCTGGTCTGAAACCCTGGACCCCCTGGACCTGAGGACTGGTCCCTGGTCTGAAACCCTGGACCCCCTGGACCTGAGGACTGGTCCCTGGTCTGAAACCCTGGACCCCCTGGACCTGAGGACTGGTCCCTGGTCTGAAACCCTGGACCCCCTGGGCCTGAGGACTGGTCCCTGGTCTGAAACCCTGGACCCCCTGGACCTGAGGACTGGTCCCTGGTCTGAAACCCTGGACCCCCTGGGCCTGAGGACTGGTCCCTGGTCTGAAACCCTGGACCCCCTGGGCCTGAGGACTGGTCCCTGGTCTGAAACCCTGGACCCCCTGGGCCTGAGGACTGGTCCCTGGTCTGAAACCCTGGACCCCTGGACCTGAGGACTGGTCCCTGGTCTGAAACCCTGGACCCCCTGGGCCTGACTCGTCCCTGGTCTGAAACCCTGGACCCCCTGGGCCTGAGGACTGGTCCCTGGTCTGAAACCCTGGACCCCCTGGGCCTGAGGACTGGTCCCTGGTCTGAAACCCTGGACCCCCTGGGCCCCTGGGCCTGAGGACTGGTCCCTGGTCTGAAACCCTGGACCCCCTGGACCTGAGGACTGGTCCCTGGTCTGAAACCCTGGACCCCCTGGGCCTGAGGACTGGTCCCTGGTCTGAAACCCTGGACCCCCTGGACCTGAGGACTGGTCCCTGGTCTGAAACCCTGGACCCCCTGGACCTGAGGACTGGTCCCTGGTCTGAAACCCTGGACCCCCTGGACCTGAGGACTGGTCCCTGGTCTGAAACCCTGGACCCCCTGGACCTGAGGACTGGTCCCTGGTCTGAAACCCTGGACCCCCTGGGCCTGAGGACTGGTCCCTGGTC
Source organism: Knipowitschia caucasica (assembly GCA_964034765.1). Lineage (NCBI taxonomy): Eukaryota > Metazoa > Chordata > Actinopteri > Gobiiformes > Gobiidae > Knipowitschia > Knipowitschia caucasica. The sequence goes on along the minus strand of OZ035829.1, from coordinate 1,806,108 downwards.
TGAAACCCTGGACCCCCTGGACCTGAGGACTGGTCCCTGGTCTGAAACCCTGGACCCCCTGGACCTGAGGACTGGTCCCTGGTCTGAAACCCTGGACCCCCTGGACCTGAGGACTGGTCCCTGGTCTGAAACCCTGGACCCCCTGGACCTGAGGACTGGTCCCTGGTCTGAAACCCTGGACCCCCTGGGCCTGAGGACTGGTCCCTGGTCTGAAACCCTGGACCCCCTGGACCTGAGGACTGGTCCCTGGTCTGAAACCCTGGACCCCCTGGGCCTGAGGACTGGTCCCTGGTCTGAAACCCTGGACCCCCTGGGCCCCCTGGGCCTGAGGACTGGTCCCTGGTCTGAAACCCTGGACCCCCTGGACCTGAGGACTGGTCCCTGGTCTGAAACCCTGGACCCCCTGGGCCTGAGGACTGGTCCCTGGTCTGAAACCCTGGACCCCCTGGACCTGAGGACTGGTCCCTGGTCTGAAACCCTGGACCCCCTGGACCTGAGGACTGGTCCCTGGTCTGAAACCCTGGACCCCCTGGACCTGAGGACTGGTCCCTGGTCTGAAACCCTGGACCCCCTGGACCTGAGGACTGGTCCCTGGTCTGAAACCCTGGACTCTGTTGAAGAGAAGAAGTTACCACAGACCAGAGAGAAACTGAACAGCTTAATGGTGTCTTGATGACAGGCTGCGGGGGGTGGAGGGGGAGGGGTGGACTACGGCTCTCTATACATAGATAAACGTCCACATGGTCCACATGGTCCACATGGTCCACATGGTCCACATGGTCCACATGTGGACCATGTGGCTTGATTGACAAGCTGTCAATCAAGCCACAGAGTGCAGTCAGCGACAGCAGGGAGCCAGAGAGACCGAGAAGCTGTCAATCAAGCCAGAGAGTGCATCAGCGAGAGAGAGACCAGAGAGAGAGAGACCAGAGAGAGAGACCAGAGAGAGAGACCAGGGAGAGAGACCAGAGAGAGAGACCAGAGAGAGAGACCAGGGAGAGAGACCAGAGAGAGAGACCAGAGAGAGAGACCAGAGAGAGACCAGAGAGAGAGAGACCAGAGAGAGAGAGACCAGAGAGAGAGACCAGAGAGAGAGACCAGGGAGAGAGACCAGAGAGAGAGACCAGAGAGAGACCAGAGAGAGACCAGAGAGAGACCAGAGAGAGACCAGAGAGAGACCAGAGAGAGAGACCAGGGAGAGACCAGAGAGAGACCAGAGAGACCAGAGAGAGACCAGAGAGACCAGAGAGAGACCAGAGAGAGACCAGAGAGAGACCAGAGAGAGAGACCAGAGAGAGACCAGAGAGAGAAACCAGAGAGAGACCAGAGAGAGAGACCAGAAAGAGACCAGAGAGAGACCAGAGAGAGAAACCAGAAAGAGACCAGAGAGAGAGACCAGAGAGAGACCAGAGAGAGACCAGAGAGAGAGACCAGAGAGAGACCAGAGAGAGAGACCAGAGAGAGACCAGAGAGAGACCAGAGAGACCAGGGAGAGACCAGAGAGAGACCAGAGAGAGAGACCAGAGAGAGACCAGAGAGAGAGAGACCAGAGAGAGACCAGAGAGAGACCAGAAAGAGAGACCAGAGAGAGACCAGAGAGAGACCAGAGAGAGAGCCCAGGGAGAGACCAGAGAGAGACCAGAGAGACCAGAGAGAGACCAGAGAGAGAAACCAGAGAGAGACCAGAGAGAGACCAGAAAAGAGAGACCAGAGAGAGACCAGAGAGAGACCAGAGAGAGACCAGAGAGACCAGAGAGAGAGACCAGAGAGAGAGACCAGAGAGAGAGACCAGAGAGACCAGAGAGAGAGACCAGAGAGACCGACCAGAGAGACCAGAGAGAGAGACCAGAGAGAGACCAGGGAGAGACCAGAGAGAGACCAGAGAGAGACCAGAGAGAGACCAGAGAGAGACCAGAGAGAGACCAGAGAGAGACCAGAGAGAGACCAGAGAGACCAGAGAGAGACCAGAGAGACCAGAGAGACCAGAGAGAGACCAGAGAGAGACCAGAGAAAGACCAGAGAGAGACCAGAGAGAGACCAGAGAGAGAGACCAGAGAGAGACCAGAGAGAGACCAGAGAGAGAGACCAGAGAGAGAGACCAGAGAGAGAGACCAGAGAGAGAGACCAGAGAGAGAGACCAGAGAGAGAGACCAGAGAGAGAGACCAGAGAGAGAGACCAGAGAGAGACCAGAGAGAGAGACCAGAGAGAGAGACCAGAGAGAGAGACCAGAGAGAGAGACCAGAGAGAGACCAGAGAGAGACCAGAGAGAGACCAGAGAGAGACCAGAGAGAGAGACCAGGGAGAGACCAGAGAGAGACCAGAGAGACCAGAGAGAGACCAGAGAGACCAGAGAGAGACCAGAGAGAGACCAGAGAGAGACCAGAGAGAGAGACCAGAGAGAGAGCCAGAGAGAGAAACCAGAGAGAGACCAGAGAGAGAGACCAGAAGAGACCAGAGAGAGACCAGAGAGAGAGAACCAGAAAGAGACCAGAGAGAGACCAGAGAGAGACCAGAGAGAGACCAGAGAGAGAGACCAGAGAGAGACCAGAGAGAGAGACCAGAGAGAGACCAGAGAGAGACCAGAGAGAGACAGAGAGAGACCAGAGAGAGACCAGAGAGAGAGACCAGAGAGAGAGACCAGAGAGAGAGACCAGAGAGAGACCAGAGAGAGACCAGAAAGAGAGACCAGAGAGAGACCAGAGAGAGACCAGAGAGACCAGGGAGAGACCAGAGAGAGACCAGAGAGAGACCAGAGAGAGAAACCAGAGAGAGACCAGAGAGAGACCAGAAAGAGAGACCAGAGAGAGACCAGAGAGAGACCAGAGAGAGACCAGAGAGACCAGAGAGAGAGACCAGAGAGAGAGACCAGAGAGAGAGACCAGAGAGACCAGAGAGAGAGACCAGAGAGACCGACCAGAGAGACCAGAGAGAGAGACCAGAGAGAGACCAGGGAGAGACCAGAGAGAGACCAGAGAGAGACCAGAGAGAGACCAGAGAGAGACCAGAGAGAGACCAGAGAGAGACCAGAGAGAGACCAGAGAGACCAGAGAGAGACCAGAGAGACCAGAGAGACCAGAGAGAGACCAGAGAGAGACCAGAGAAAGACCAGAGAGAGACCAGAGAGAGACCAGAGAGAGAGACCAGAGAGAGACCAGAGAGAGACCAGAGAGAGAGACCAGAGAGAGAGACCAGAGAGAGACCAGAGAGAGAGACCAGAGAGAGAGACCAGAGAGAGAGACCAGAGAGAGAGACCAGAGAGAGAGACCAGAGAGAGACCAGAGAGAGAGACCAGAGAGAGAGACCAGAGAGAGAGACCAGAGAGAGAGACCAGAGAGAGACCAGAGAGAGACCAGAGAGAGAGACCAGAGAGAGACCAGAGAGAGAGACCAGAGAGAGACCAGAGAGAGAGACCAGAGAGAGACCAGAGAGAGACCAGAGAGAGACCAGAGAGAGAGACCAGAGAGAGAGACCAGAGAGAGAGACCAGAGAGAGACCAGAGAGAGACCAGAGAGAGACCAGAGAGACCAGAGAGAGACCAGAGAGAGACCAGAGTGCAGTCAGCTGCTTATTTTTTTAGCAAAATGGAGGTTCAAACTAAGAAAGAGTAGAAAGCTTATAGGGGGAAACTAAACAAGATGCTAATGACCGGTATCTAGCTAGTTAGCAATGTAGCGTTAGTTAGCATATGAGTTAGCCGCTAAAGAAACCGACCCAGCGCTACTTCCACCAACCACAAACATGGACATAGTTTGTCTTCCTTTGAATGGAGTAGAGATCAGAAACTACAGAAACTACAAATCCCAGAAGGATCATGGATTATTTACTAAATATACATAGTTCCCACATGACGTCACTACATACGGGTATTTGCCGACCCGGCGACATTTGTGTTGGCATGCTGTGGGCAAAACAATAGAAAAAGAAGCTGAAACGTGTTAATGTCGTGATAAAGTTGAAAATGGTCATCTCCTGCTGGGTCAATGGATGTTCAAATCGTGCCGGAGGTTCCGTTAAACTTGGATTTTACAGTATACCCATCATTAGACTTCATGAATGTGAGAAGACTAAGCTTTTGTCAGAACAACCACGGAGGTTATGGCTTGCGAAGATAAACAGGCAAGAAACTCCCTCAAAACACGCAAGAATATGCTCGGAGCACTTTGTGTCAGGTGCGTATCGTATCTTATAATGTGTTGACAGACGTAATTTACTCAGTACTAACGTGTGTATGCTGATATCTGGTAACTTGAGAGTTTCATTATTTAGCGTTAGATTACTTTATTATGAGGAGGATCGGTGTCGCGTCCGAGGCTCTCGAGGGCAACGTAAATGTATTAAATAGATAATAATAGTTCTATGGTGGGCTAAAACAATGTTCACAAACAGCATTGCTTCTGTAAAAAGATCTGTGTCATAAAATAAACTGCTCTTTACGCCTGGAAAAATCAGTTGCCCACCATTCACCAAAACATACGGTCAAAAACGCGGAAATAAACAATAACAGCAATCCAGAGTGTCCGTGTGGCATTAGTATTAATTAAATTAATTGTTAATATAATTAAAATAATTAAATGGAGCTCCAACTGGTATTAAATCTAAAGTTTTTGAGAAATGTTTGCATTGCTTGTTAATTTTTGCTGCATAATTTGATCAAATATGTAAAACATGTCCGTAGCACGTTAAACTGTGGTGCCATTGTATTAATATACAATTATTTGCTCAAAAGTTGCCCTTTTTTTCCAATTTGCGTTTGAATATCTACATTTATTCTCATTCTTCTGTTTAATGGAATGCACAAACACAGCAGCGTGCCATCAAAGATGGCGTCTCCGAGGAGGTCATGTGACATTCATTGGTCTGTGGGAACTATGTATTGGGAACAAAAATATATGTACATTTCAACCAGAAAGACCCGCTAACATCATTATCACAACTGTTTTACTGGAACAGCCTTTTACACGACACCAAACAGCCATATTTTGGGGGAAAACAAATTAAAATAGACTAAAAAGTAGCGATTGTTGCCATCCCCTCATTATGGGAACTGAACCCATGACTGCGGAAGGCCATAACTGGAGCTGTGAAGGGTCGGTTCACACAGTCATAGATCTGCAGAAATAATCCATAATTCTGACACATTAACACAGAAATGTAGTAGTAGTAGTAGTAGTAATCTTTATTTATATACCGCCTTTTCACTGCAGATCTGAGTCTCAAAGCGGTTTACAATTGTTAATTTTGGGCATTTGTCTCTCACTCCACACAGAGATGGGAGGGGCCAGTACAGGAGGCGCATGCCAGAACTATTGGACATATTTTTAGTGGTAGGGGAAACCGGAGCACCCGGAGGAAACCTACGCAGACACGGGGAGAACATGCAAACTCCACTCAGAAAGACCCTGGTCCGACCGGGATTTGAACCCAGGACCTTCTTGCTGAGAGGCGAGAGTGCTAACCACTCAGCCACCGTGCCGCCCGTTGTGTGGTGAGTTATAGAAGGTTATTATGCACAGATGATAAAGACAGTATTTAACACGATATTACAGCATGTTCTGGATCATTTGGTTTTAGTCTTTTAGTTTTAGTCATCATTTTAGTTGATAAAAATATGAAGCAAATTTAGTGACTATAAAATATACTTATATTCTTCATGTCATTTGTATAAAAAGAGCCAGCAGGCGGGGGCAAACGAGAATAAAAATACATCTGCTGGCATTAACAGATGTATTTTGAACTTCATAATGCAAAAGCTATATATCATTTTAAAGCTTATTTTCTCAGCTATATTTATATGTAAGTGTAAACGATATCAGACTTTGCATTAAAAAGATATAACGCATAATATGGGCACAAATAAATCATGTTTGTATAAGTTTCTTACATTTCGTCTTCTGCTGCTCCAACAAATTAGACTTTCCCCGTCCTTGCTCAGTCTCTTTCTCTCCGTAAGTCTTCAGTGAAAAAGAATATCCACTTGTATTTCCCAAAGTAAAATCCATTCTTCAGAAATAATCCAAAAATGTGCATTTTTCTGTTGCAAAAAAAACGCTCCGAAAAATGTTCAGGCTTCTCTTTCACATTTCACCAAGTCTGAGCTTTGTTTAGCCACAAACATCATATCCACGTGTTCCTTGAGTCCTTAGCTTCAAAAAGAGGTTCCATTAAAGATCGGAGCAGGTTTCAGTCCGCAGGACCCCTGTGAAAAAGACAAACCACATCCACTTGCACAGGGTCCTTTTTGTTTTGTTATTGGCTACACGGCTAGCGCTATGAGCTAGCACTGAATGATTGACGTGTCTCAGTAGCCAATGAAAAGAGCTTTTAATTGATGGGTGGGACTTGTAGGAACTCTTTTCATTTTCACAGTAAAAGCGTGCGTACAGACGCTGTTACTGCTGCACATATTTTATATGCATTTACACTAAAAAAATAATTTTGAAAAAATGTAAAAGGAAATCACACAGATTTGTAACTTATAAGGACCAAAACTAAAAAATATGCTTTTTATGATGAAGAAATGTCATTAATTGTCAGCAATTTGGCACAATTTGTGCCAAATTGCTTTACTGACATTTGGTTCAGAATGGTTCTGAATGGCACTACTTGATAAAAAAGAGAAACTGCATAAAAACTATAAAACTTTGAAGTCTGAAACGTTAGACAGTTGTTGTCAACAACACAATGACGACAGGGTTTGAATATTGTGAACTCACAATGAACTATGCCTTTTTTGGGGCCTTTAGAAATGGAAGATTTTAGGCAAGGCTAAAAAAAAACAGGTTTTTTTCCCAAACTTCAAAAGATGTAGAGTAAAATATGAATGACATACATTATTTCAGTGTATATTTACATAAACTAGGAGGCTCTAGCTTTAAAAGGATACATCACACAAGCATGTGAGATGTAAGATATGTTTTTAAATAAGCAAAGACATTTGGGTTTGTGCACGAGCCAAAACAGATGTAGGAGTTTAAGAGTTTAACAAATACATATTATTATAGTTTTATCCATATCTATCTATATATGTTTATATAAGTTTTATCGACTTTAGCAAAGTAGCTTCCATACTTTACATTGTTCATGTTTTACATGTTTTATTAATTCAATTTAAATTCAATGTATTTCTATTGTAATCTCCACAGCAGTCTTCTCGGGGACAACAGATCAGAGAAACAAGGACCAGAAATACAATAATAATAAACTTATGAAGCAGGATCCCAAAGAAGCAAGAACAAAATCTCTGACTTTTTTACTTCATTCTTTGCATTTGAAGAGTTTGAAGATTCTGCAGCTGTAAAATGATCATAAAGATAATCTCAGAACAATCCGGTGAGTTCCATGTTTTCATGTCGTGCCCTGTTCGTGTCCGTCGTACATTCCTCAAATACATTTTCTTCTTCTGTGTTTCAACAACCTCCAGACGAGCCAAGAAACCGTGGCACCTCGAACACACTGCAAAAAGTCATGAATTTAAGTCAAAAAACCCGATTATATCTGAAAACTGCTATTCCATGATCACGTGCGCTGTCATGCTGTAATCTGACTCCATGCTGGGGGGGTGTACCCGGAAGGAGAATTACCCATTGCTTTTGTATGGCGTCTTCTTTCCTCTCGATAATGTCTTTACAGGACTAAAAGTGGCTCTTTAAGATAATTATAATTCATAGTCTTATTAGAGAAAAAAGCAGAGTATTTTACATTTTTAAGACCTATTCGTTGGACAGGTTTTCCTCTGAACTGTTCGTACATGTTTTTCTGTGTTTTTGTTTTTAATTCTTCTTAATTCTTCTTTTTATGTGTTTTAATGTGTGAAACGCTTTGTGAGGCTGGTCTGTGAAATGTGCTACACAAATAAACTTGACTTACACTAGAAAAAAACCCTGAAAAAATAAGAAACAAAATATATGAAAAAAATTAAATTACTGCTTAAAATAATACGAATTATCTGTCAATAGAAGAAGAAAATATGACTTTAGATTTGTGAAAATAATAAAATAAAACTTGTCCCAAACGACTTGATTCTAGTTTAAAAACATTTAAAGTGTTATTTACTTATTTATTAAACATTTTCGGGAAATATTTTATTAAAAAACGTCACAAACTTATTTTATCTGAACAAGAAACGTCTGGAAATAAGAAAAATACTTAAAACAAACTTCTCAGACGTTTTTCTCTAAAAGATTATGAAGTTTAATTTTCTTAAAACTAGTGAAATAATCTTATGACAAACTACAGTCAAGCAACAAACACTTAAACATCATTTCTGTTATTTTTAGTCAATAAATCTGACCAAGACTTTACTTTTTTCAGTGTAATTATTTACATTTTTTTAGGGAAAAAAAGGGAAATATTTTATCATTTTTTGCAGTGCAGCTCTGACTTACTTATTATTTTTAAACTAGTAAAATAATCTTATGACAAACTACATTTAAGCAACAAAAACTTACAAAATAAGCATCATTTCTGTTATTTTTAGTGAATAAATCTGACCAAGACTTTACTTTTTTCATATGGTTTTTTGCAGTGCATATGTTCTGAGTTTTGCAGTGCAGCTCTGTTCTCTCCAGTTTATTCCAGGTTCTCTTCCAGATGGGACGTCCCCTGCAGCGAGTGAGTCACCCCCGTCTGCCCCGCCCCGTGCAGCCCCCGTCATACCTGAGCGCCCCCAGACATGTCTCCCATCACGCCGCGGCCACAACTGTGAGCGTGGCGGCGAGTCAAGGAGCACCTTCCTGTTTACGCTTTGCGACCGCTCTTCCATAATTTCACTGGATCGAGGCGTGTCCTCAGCTCTGGAACTTTCCAGACAAAACAGTGAAGTCGACATCACCTGAGGCAGAAACGCAGCACGGGCGCTGAAATGTGAGAGGTTCAAGACCCGACTGAGGCTGTAGACCCAGGACTGAGGCTGTAGACCCAGGACTGAGGCTGTAGACCCAGGACTGAGGATGTAGATCCAGGACTGAGGCTGTAGACCCAGGACTGAGGCTGTAGACCCAGGATTGAGGCTGTAGACCCAGGACTGAGGCTGTAGACCCAGGACTGAGGCTGTAGATCCAGGACTGAGGCTGTAGACCCAGGACTGAGGCTGTAGATCCAGGACTGAGGCTGTAGACCCAGGACTGAGGCTGTAGACCCAGGATTGAGGCTGTAGACCCAGGACTGAGGCTGTAGACCCAGGATTGAGGCTGTAGACCCAGGACTGAGGCTGTAGACCCAGGACTGAGGCTCTAGACCCAGGACTGAGGCTGTAGACCCAGGACTGAGGCTGTAGACCCAGGACTGAGGCTGTAGATCCAGGACTGAGGCTGTAGCTCCAGGACTGAGGCTGTAGACCCAGGACTGAGGCTGTAGACCCAGGACTGAGGCTGTAGACCCAGGACTGAGGCTGTAGACCCAGGCCTGAGGCTGTAGACCTAGGACTGAGGCTGTAGACCCAGGACTGAGGCTGTAGACCCAGGACTGAGGCTGTAGACCCAGGACTGAGGCTGTAGACCCAGGACTGAGGCTGTAGACCCAGGACTTTCACATGGATTTTAATACACATTCAAACTTGGCTGTGGCTTTAAAGTTAGGTCCCCCAGCTTTAATACGGGCCATGGATGTGACGTCATTCTTGCTTCACCTTCTTTCTAAACTCTCTTTGTTTTGGCTGAAATACTTTTTGACTCATGTGACTATTTTATTTTACTGTATTCTAAATTACAAAACTAAAAACTATTTCTCAAGATGAAAACTTCTGAAATGAATCACGTCCAAATGTCACAGACGTCATCCCCAGAACATGGTGCGTCTCTGGGACATTATAGACCCGTGAATTTCCGTGTAGAAAAACGGTAAAAAGCTTACAAACATGGTTCCAGGGATTTACCGTTTTCTCAGCATGACATCACCGTTGCTAATTTTAACGGTTAAAGACTGTTTCACTGAATCACATGATGTCTTTGTGATTTCAGGATTTAACTGTATGTTCTTCTTAATTCACATACAACAAAATAAGCTTTATAATGTTCATTTTGTATTATTACACTGTTTCTAATTAGTTTCATTGAACAAAAAACAAAATAGTTTAAATCTTTACTCCTATAACATGCTTAAAGCAGCTCTTACACTCCTGGTCGCTCGCAAACATTTCCCAGCATTCCAAAAATACAAGTTTATGTTAAATTACGGTCTTTCATTGTGATTTTATGGTATTGTAACGTTTTTTTGCTATCACATTATAATTGTGGTAATAAAACGCCACTGGATGTTTTTTAGCCAATTTATACTTAAATTTACATGTTTGAATTGTTTTTCAAAATAATATTTGTTTAATGTTGAAATTTCATTGTAATTTTACAGAAATTTGATACAGTGTCTTTCGGAGTCCCTCTGAGTCCCCCTGAGTCCCACTGAGTCCCACTGAGTCCCACTGAGTCCCTCTGAGTCCCTCTGAGTCCCACTGAGTCCCTCTGAGTCCCTCTGAGTCCCACTGAGTCCCAGAGTCCCTCTGAGTCCCACTGAGTCCCTCTGAGTCCTTCTGAGTCCCACTGAGTCCCACTGAGTCCCACTGAGTCCCTCTGAGTCCCTCTGAGTCCCACTGAGTCCCACTGAGTCCCTCTGAGTCCCTCTGAGTCCCACTGAGTCCCTCTGAGTCCCTCTGAGTCCCACTGAGTCCCACTGAGTCCCTCTGAGTCCCACTGAGTCCCTCTGCCGGGTTCTACTTCTACGCTCAGAGGACGTTGTGTTAATGACGAAGTGGAAATGTCAACAAATAATTCCCTAAATTCAAAGTAAGGAGGCGTTCTGAAAGGACAGAGGAGGAAGCCAAACATCACAGTCTGCAGAGGAGCTGAGGCAGGGAGAGAGGGCCCTCTGCTGGAGGAGAGAGGAACTACACCTACTTTCCTTCCAACAGGCCTGGGTGATGTGTTTTATGACAGTAGGAATCATTTATTGACCTAAAACACTAAAAACTCTTAATATTTGGGCTGAAGGAGGAAATGGTACAAATTCTACTCCAGAGAAATAGTGTCTGCTCAAAAACCTGAAGTTCCTCTTTTTTCTTGAGTGTAATAAACTTTATTACAACATTCCACAAAACACAAGAATGTTTCAAACACACATTTTCTCAGATAAAGACATTTCCCAGAGTGAACATAAATAATCCTGATACCTCAATAATCTTATCTTTCACTTTAGACGAGTGTGAATATCTTATACAAGTGTGAGCCTGAAGAGCTGAGACCTGAGATAATCTGACAGTGAGCCGCTATCAGGGCTCCTAATCTCATAATCCTGTTTGGATTAACTGTCCTAATCTCATAATCCTGCTTGGATTAACTGTCCTAATCTCATAATCCTGCTTGGATTAACTGTCCTAATCTCATAATCCTGCTTGGATTAACTGTCCTAATCTCATAATCCTGTTTGGATTAACCGCAGGTGGAGAATCTCCAGGTCTTTGGATTGTCTTCACTGGTGTCACTGTGATGAGGCTTAAAGTAAAGTGTGGACTTCAGGGTCAGCAGCACTGAACACGGAGGATCAGACCTCGCTCTAGTTGGTCTTGGTCATGCTCTTGGTCTTCAGATCGGCCCTAGTTGGTCTCGGTCTAGATCGGCTCTATTTGGTCTTGGTCTAGATCGGCTCTAGTTGGTCTTGGTCATGCTCTTGGTCTAGATCAGCTCTAGTTGGTCTTGGTCATGATCTTGGTCTGGATCGGCCCTAGTTGGTCTTGGTCATGCTCTTGGTCTGGATTGGCCCTAGTTGGTATTGGTCATGCTCTCGGTCTGGATCGGCTCTAGTTGGTCTTGGTCATGATCTTGGTCTGGATCGGCCCTAGTTGGTCTTGGTCATGCTCTTGGTCTGGATTGGCCCTAGTTGGTCTTGGTCATGCTCTCGGTCTGGATCGGCCCTAGTTGGTCTAGGTCAAGCTCTTGGTCTGGATTGGCCCTAGTTGGTCTTGGTCATGCTCTTGGTCTGGATCGGCTCTAGTTGGTCTTGGTCATGCTCTTGGTCTGGATCGGCCCTAGTCGGTCTTGGTCATGCTCTCGGTCTGGATCGGCCCTAGTTGGTCTTGGCCTGGATCGGCTCTAGTTGGTCTTGGTCATGCTCTTGGTCTGGATCGGCCCTAGTTGGTCTTGGTCATGCTCTCGGTCTGGATCGGCTCTAGTTGGTCTTGGCCTGGATCGGCTCTAGTTGGTCTTGGCCTGGATCGGCTCTAGTTGGTCTTGGTCTGGATCGGCCCTAGTTGGTCTTGGTCATGCTCTCGGTCTGGATCGGCTCTAGTTGGTCTTGGCCTGGATCGGCTCTAGTTGGTCTTGGCCTGGATCGGCTCTAGTTGGTCTTGGTCTGGATCGGCTCTAGTTGGTCTTGGTCATGCTCTCGGTCTGGATCGGCCCTAGTTGGTCTTGGCCTGGATCGGCTCTAGTTGGTCTTGGTCATGCTCTTGGTCTGGATCGGCCCTAGTTGGTCTTGGTCATGCTCTCGGTCTGGATCGGCTCTAGTTGGTCTTGGCCTGGATCGGCTCTAGTTGGTCTTGGCCTGGATCGGCTCTAGTTGGTCTTGGTCTGGATCGGCTCTAGTTGGTCTTGGTCATGCTCTCGGTCTGGATTGGCCCTAGTTGGTCTTGGCCTGGATCGGCTCTAGTTGGTCTTGGTCATGCTCTTGGTCTGGATCGGCCCTAGTTGGTCTTGGTCATGCTCTCGGTCTGGATCGGCTCTAGTTGGTCTTGGCCTGGATCGGCTCTAGTTGGTCTTGGCCTGGATCGGCTCTAGTTGGTCTTGGTCTGGATCGGCCCTAGTTGGTCTTGGTCATGCTCTCGGTCTGGATCGGCTCTAGTTGGTCTTGGCCTGGATCGGCTCTAGTTGGTCTTGGCCTGGATCGGCTCTAGTTGGTCTTGGTCTGGATCGGCTCTAGTTGGTCTTGGTCATGCTCTCGGTCTGGATCGGCCCTAGTTGGTCTTGGCCTGGATCGGCTCTAGTTGGTCTTGGTCATGCTCTTGGTCTGGATCGGCCCTAGTTGGTCTTGGTCATGCTCTCGGTCTGGATCGGCTCTAGTTGGTCTTGGCCTGGATCGGCTCTAGTTGGTCTTGGCCTGGATCGGCTCTAGTTGGTCTTGGTCTGGATCGGCTCTAGTTGGTCTTGGTCATGCTCTTGGTCTCTAGATCAGCTCTAGTTGGTCTTGGTCATGCTCTCGGTCTGGATCGGCTCTAGTTGGTCTTGGTCATGATCTTGGTCTGGATCGGCCCTAGTTGGTCTTAGTCATGCTCTCGGTCTGGATCGGCCCTAGTTGGTCTTGGCCTGGATCGGCTCTAGTTGGTCTTGGTCATGCTCTTGGTCTCTAGATCAGCTCTAGTTGGTCTTGGTCATGCTCTCGGCCTGGATCGGCCCTAGTTGGTCTTGGCCTGGATCGGCTCTAGTTGGTCTTGGTCATGCTCTTGGTCTGGATCGGCCCTAGTTGGTCTTGGTCATGCTCTCGGTCTGGATCGGCTCTAGTTGGTCTTGGCCTGGATCGGCTCTAGTTGGTCTTGGTCATGCTCTTGGTCTGGATCGGCTCTAGTTGGTCTTGGTCATGCTCTTGGTCTGGATCGGCTCTAGTTGGTCTTGGTCATGCTCTCGGTCTGGATCGGCTCTAGTTGGTCTTGGCCTGGATCGGCTCTAGTTGGTCTTGGCCTGGATCGGCTCTAGTTGGTCTTGGTCATGCTCTTGGTCTGGATCGGCCCTAGTTGGTTTTGGTCATGCTCTCGGTCTGGATCGGCTCTAGTTGGTCTTGGCCTGGATCGGCTCTAGTTGGTCTTGGTCTGGATCGGCCCTAGTTGGTCTTGGTCATGCTCTCGGTCTGGATCGGCTCTAGTTGGTCTTGGCCTGGATCGGCTCTAGTTGGTCTTGGCCTGGATCGGCTCTAGTTGGTCTTGGTCTGGATCGGCTCTAGTTGGTCTTGGTCATGCTCTCGGTCTGGATCGGCCCTAGTTGGTCTTGGCCTGGATCGGCTCTAGTTGGTCTTGGTCATGCTCTTGGTCTGGATCGGCCCTAGTTGGTCTTGGTCATGCTCTCGGTCTGGATCGGCTCTAGTTGGTCTTGGCCTGGATCGGCTCTAGTTGGTCTTGGCCTGGATCGGCTCTAGTTGGTCTTGGTCTGGATCGGCTCTAGTTGGTCTTGGTCATGCTCTCGGTCTGGATCGGCCCTAGTTGGTCTTGGCCTGGATCGGCTCTAGTTGGTCTTGGTCATGCTCTTGGTCTGGATCGGCCCTAGTTGGTCTTGGTCATGCTCTCGGTCTGGATCGGCTCTAGTTGGTCTTGGCCTGGATCGGCTCTAGTTGGTCTTGGTCTGGATCGGCCCTAGTTGGTCTTGGTCATGCTCTCGGTCTGGATCGGCTCTAGTTGGTCTTGGCCTGGATCGGCTCTAGTTGGTCTTGGCCTGGATCGGCTCTAGTTGGTCTTGGTCTGGATCGGCTCTAGTTGGTCTTGGTCATGCTCTCGGTCTGGATCGGCCCTAGTTGGTCTTGGCCTGGATCGGCTCTAGTTGGTCTTGGTCATGCTCTTGGTCTGGATCGGCTCTAGTTGGTCTTGGTCATGCTCTTGGTCTGGATCGGCCCTAGTTGGTCTTGGTCATGCTCTCGGTCTGGATCGGCTCTAGTTGGTCTTGGCCTGGATCGGCTCTAGTTGGTCTTGGCCTGGATCGGCTCTAGTTGGTCTTGGTCTGGATCGGCTCTAGTTGGTCTTGGGCATGCTCTTGGTCTCTAGATCAGCTCTAGTTGGTCTTGGTCATGCTCTCGGTCTGGATCGGCTCTAGTTGGTCTTGGTCATGATCTTGAACTGGATCGGCCCTAGTTGGTCTTAGTCATGCTCTCGGTCTGGATCGGCCCTAGTTGGTCTTGGCCTGGATCGGCTCTAGTTGGTCTTGGTCATGCTCTTGGTCTCTAGATCAGCTCTAGTTGGTCTTGGTCATGCTCTCGGTCTGGATCGGCCCTAGTTGGTCTTGGCCTGGATCGGCTCTAGTTGGTCTTGGTCATGCTCTTGGTCTGGATCGGCCCTAGTTGGTCTTGGTCATGCTCTCGGTCTGGATCGGCTCTAGTTGGTCTTGGCCTGGATCGGCTCTAGTTGGTCTTGGTCATGCTCTTGGTCTGGATCGGCTCTAGTTGGTCTTGGTCATGCTCTTGGTCTGGATCGGCCCTAGTTGGTCTTGGTCATGCTCTCGGTCTGGATCGGCTCTAGTTGGTCTTGGCCTGGATCGGCTCTAGTTGGTCTTGGCCTGGATCGGCTCTAGTTGGTCTTGGTCTGGATCGGCTCTAGTTGGTCTTGGTCATGCTCTTGGTCTCTAGATCAGCTCTAGTTGGTCTTGGTCATGCTCTCGGTCTGGATCGGCTCTAGTTGGTCTTGGTCATGATCTTGAACTGGATCGGCCCTAGTTGGTCTTAGTCATGCTCTCGGTCTGGATCGGCCCTAGTTGGTCTTGGCCTGGATCGGCTCTAGTTGGTCTTGGTCATGCTCTTGGTCTCTAGATCAGCTCTAGTTGGTCTTGGTCATGCTCTCGGTCTGGATCGGCCCTAGTTGGTCTTGGCCTGGATCGGCTCTAGTTGGTCTTGGTCATGCTCTTGGTCTGGATCGGCCCTAGTTGGTCTTGGTCATGCTCTCGGTCTGGATCGGCTCTAGTTGGTCTTGGCCTGGATCGGCTCTAGTTGGTCTTGGTCATGCTCTTGGTCTGGATCGGCTCTAGTTGGTCTTGGTCATGCTCTTGGTCTGGATCGGCTCTAGTTGGTCTTGGTCATGCTCTCGGTCTGGATCGGCTCTAGTTGGTCTTGGCCTGGATCGGCTCTAGTTGGTCTTGGCCTGGATCGGCTCTAGTTGGTCTTGGTCATGCTCTTGGTCTGGATCGGCCCTAGTTGGTCTTGGTCATGCTCTCGGTCTGGATCGGCTCTAGTTGGTCTTGGCCTGGATCGGCTCTAGTTGGTCTTGGCCTGGATCGGCTCTAGTTGGTCTTGGTCATGCTCTTGGTCTTCAGGTCGGCCAGTTTACTGGTGACAAAGTTCCACTTGAAGGAGGCGTCCTCGCTGCCGCTGGCCCCGCCCCCGGCCCCGCCCCCCAGAGACACATATTTGGAGAATCTGTTGGTTGTGGCTCCGCCCTCTTCTTGGGTCTCCTCGGAGATGGGGGGGTCCTGGGACTGCTGCCCCCCTCCCTCCTCCACCCCCTCCCCCTCCTGCCCTGATGCTGCCGCCTCATTGGCTGCTGCAGCCTCCGCCTGTTTCTTGGCTGCCCAGTTTGTGGCAAAGCTGTCCCAGAATGCAGTGCGGCGCGAGGGTCGAGGAGGCTCCTCGGGCTTCACGGCCAGAGGACTGTGAATGAGAAGAAACATGTGACATCACCTCCCACATGTTTATGTGAACCGCAGACTCACTGGTCGGGGACTGGAGGACTCTCCGTCTCCTCCAGCAGCTCCTGCTCATCCTCTTGGCTGAATAAAGTGGAGAGTCTGTTCCAGCTCTTGGTCCCAGCTCCCTGCATCTGCAGCACAGGTCAAAGGTCAAAGGTCACAGGTCAAAGGTCACTGTAAACACAGCAGATCGTAGCAGACGTACCTTCCTGGCTAACTGGGCCACTGCGTTGGGGCCCTCGTCCTCCTGCACTGGGTTCAAGTCGTTCTCCATCTCCACCTCTGAAACCTGCTCCACAAACAAACATCGCTCAAGGATTTATTCCGACACTGCCACAGAAAAAAGAAAGATTCACCGTTACCTTTCACCAAACGTCAACAACAACCGTTACTTCATAAAGTTTGTTTTATTTGAATGTTTCCACAAAAGGAAGAGTAGCTGTTGCTCATGATGATGTCTCTATCGTTGCTCTTCCATCTTTCAGAATCTGTCTCGTTCTATCGCTCCATAACACTCTCTCCTCTACACTCTCTCCTCTACACTCTCTCTTCTACACTCTCTCCTCTACACGCTCTCCTCTACACTCTCTCCTCTACACTCTCTCCTCTACACTCTCTCCTCTACACTCTCTCTTCTACACTCTCTCCTCTACACTCTCTCTTCTACACTCTCTCTTCTACACTCTCTCCTCTACACTCTCTCTTCTACACTCTCTCCTCTACACTCTCTCCTCTACACTCTCTCTTCTACACTCTCTCCTCTACACTCTCTCTTCTACACTCTCTCCTCTACACTCTCTCCTCTACACTCTCTCCTCTACACTCTCTCCTCTACACTCTCTCCTCTACACTCTCTCCTCTACACTCTCTCTTCTACACTCTCTCTTCTACACTCTCTCCTACTCTACACTCTCTCCTCTACACTCTCTCTTCTACACTCTCTCCTCTACACTCTCTCTTCTACACTCTCTCTTCTACACTCTCTCTTCTACACTCTCTCTTCTACACTCTCTCTTCTACACTCTCTCTTCTACACTCTCTCTTCTACACTCTCTCTCTACACTCTCTCCTCTACACTCTCTCTCTACACTCTCTCCTCTACACTCTCTCCTCTACACTCTCTCCTCTACACTCTCTCCTCTACACTCTCTCTTCTACACTCTCTCCTCTACACTCTCTCCTCTACACTCTCTCCTCTACACTCTCTCTCCTCTACACTCTCTCCTCTACACTCTCTCCTCTACACTCTCTCTCTACACTCTCTCCTCTACACTCTCTCCTCTACACTCTCTCCTCTACACTCTCTCTCTACACTCTCTCCTCTACACTCTCTCTTCTACACTCTCTCTACACTCTCTCTCACATCTCTCTCTCACTCTCTCCTCTACACTCTCTCTCTACACTCTCTCCTCTACACTCTCTCCTCTACACTCTCTCCTCTACACTCTCTCCTCTA
This sequence comes from Knipowitschia caucasica, assembly GCA_964034765.1. Taxonomy (NCBI): domain Eukaryota; kingdom Metazoa; phylum Chordata; class Actinopteri; order Gobiiformes; family Gobiidae; genus Knipowitschia; species Knipowitschia caucasica. Next base: position 1,788,293 of record OZ035829.1, on the reverse strand, counting down.
CACTCTCTCCTCTACACTCTCTCCTCTACACTCTCTCCTCTACACTCTCTCCTCTACACTCTCTCCTCTACACTCTCTCCTCTACACTCTCTCCTCTACACTCTCTCCTCTACACTCTCTCCTCTACACTCTCTCCTCTACACTCTCTCCTCTACACTCTCTCCTCTACACTCTCTCCTCTACACTCTCCTCCTCTACACTCTCTCCTCTACACTCTCTCCTCTACACTCTCTCCTCTACACTCTCTCCTCTACACTCTCTCCTCTACACTCTCTCCTCTACACTCTCTCCTCTACACTCTCTCCTCTACACTCTCTCTTCTACACTCTCTCCTCTACACTCTCTCCTCTACACTCTCTCCTCTACACTCTCTCCTCTACACTCTCTCCTCTACACTCTCTCCTCTACACTCTCTCCTCTACACTCTCTCCTCTACACTCTCTCCTCTACACTCTCTCTTCTACACTCTCTCCTCTACACTCTCTCTTCTACACTCTCTCCTACCTTCTCTCTACACTCTCTCCTCTACACTCTCTCTCTACACTCTCTCCTCTACACTCTCTCTTCTACACTCTCTCTCTACACTACACTCTCTACACTCTCTCTCTACACTCTCTCCTCTACACTCTCTCCTCTACACTCTCTCCTCTACACTCTCTCCTCTACACTCTCTCCTCTACACTCTCTCCTCTACACTCTCTCTTCTACACTCTCTCTTCTACACTCTCTCCTCTACACTCTCTCCTCTACACTCTCTCCTCTACACTCTCTCCTCTACACTCTCTCCTCTACACTCTCTCCTCTACACTCTCTCTTCTACACTCTCTCCTCTACACTCTCTCTTCTACACTCTCTCTTCTACACTCTCTCTTCTACACTCTCTCTTCTACACTCTCTCTTCTACACTCTCTCTTCTACACTCTCTCCTCTACACTCTCTCTTCACACTCTCTCTTCTACACTCTCTCCTCTACACTCTCTCCTCTACACTCTCTCTTCTACACTCTCTCCTCTACACTCTCTCCATAACACTCTCTCCTCTACACTCTCTCCTCTACACTCTCTCCTCTACACTCTCTCCTCTACACTCTCTCCTCTACACTCTCTCTTCTACACTCTCTCCATAACACTCTCTCCTCTACACTCTCTCCTCTACACTCTCTCCATAACACTCTCTCCTCTACACTCTCTCCTCTACACTCTCTAGAGGAGTGCGAGGAGTGAGAGGAGTTCTACAGCCTCATGGTCCAGGCCCTGAATCACCAGAGACTGTGTGACCGAGCAGACACTGTGTGGAGGTCACATCTGGGCCCCGCCTTCAGCCCGGCCTGGGGGGCCCTGTACAAGCCCCCTCTGACCAAGAAACAGGGAGACCTGCAGTGGAGGCTGCTGCATGGGGCGATAGCAGTCAATGCCTTTGTGTGTAGGTGAACAGGGCTGTGGGGGAGGGCTGTCCCTTCTGTGGGGAGAGGGAGACAGTGTTCCACTGCTTCTGGGAGTGTGGGAGGCTCAGGCACATGCTGGAGCTGCTGAGGGGCCTCTTCACTTCACTGGGGGCAGAGTTTAATGCTCAGGTGTTTGTGGGGGGGGTCAGGTACTCCAGCTGCAGCAGGAGGAGGGGGCGGCTGCTCAGTTTCCTCGTCGGTCAGGCCAAGATGGCCGTCTATGTGAGCAGGAGGAGGATGGTCCAGGACCAGAGTGAGATCAGTCCCAGGGCTCTGCTGGTCCGGATGGTCCAGGCCAGACTCAGGCTGGAGTTCGGTCTCTACAGGATAAATGGGGATCAGGAGGGGTTTGAGGAGCGCTGGGGGTTTAGGGAGCTGTGCTCTGTGAGGGAGGTGTGCTCTGTGAGGGAGGTGTGCTCTGTGAGGGAGGTGTCCTCTGTGAGGGAGGTGTGCTCTGTGAGGGAGGTGTGCTCTGTGAGGGAGGTGTGCTCTGTGAGGGAGGTGTGCTCTGTGAGGGAGGTGTGCTCTGTGAGGGAGGTGTGCTCTGTGAGGGAGGTGTCCTCTGTGAGGGAGGTGTGCTCTGTGAGGGAGGTGTGCTCTGTGAGGGAGGTGTGCTCTGTGAGGGAGGTGTGCTCTGTGAGGGAGGTGTGCTCTGTGAGGGAGGTGTGCTCTGTGAGGGAGCTGTGCTCTGTGAGGGAGGTGTGCTCTGTGAGGGAGGTGTGCTCTGTGAGGGAGCTGTCCTCTGTGAGGGAGGTGTGCTCTGTGAGGGAGCTGTCCTCTGTGAGGGAGGTGTGCTCTGTGAGGGAGGTGTGCTCTGTGAGGGAGGTGTGCTCTGTGAGGGAGGGGGAGCTGGTTTTTTCTGCCTTTTTATCGTTGTAAACCTATGAACTGAAGTGTGTGAAGTGTTGCATTGTTTATTTATTGCCAGTATTTGCACTTTTTGCACTTTTATGTCCGGATTTTTAAACTATGTTTTTTCCCATACATTACAATGTGTAATATGTGATGTAATTTAACCTGTTTAATGGACAAATAAAGGTCTGTTAAAAATCAAAAAAAAAATCAAAATCTACACTCTCTCCTCTACACTCTCTCCTCTACACTCTCTCCTCTACACTCTCTCCTCTACACTCTCTCCTCTACACTCTCTCCTCTACACTCTCTCCTCTACACTCTCTCTTCTACACTCTCTCCTCTACACTCTCTCTTCTACACTCTCTCCTCTACACTCTCTCCTCTACACTCTCTCCTCTACACTCTCTCCTCTACACTCTCTCCTCTACACTCTCTCCTCTACACTCTCTCTTCTACACTCTCTCCTCTACACTCTCTCCTCTACACTCTCTCCTCTACACTCTCTCCTCTACACTCTCTCCTCTACACTCTCTCCTCTACACTCTCTCCTCTACACTCTCTCCTCTACACTCTCTCCTCTACACTCTCTCCTCTACACTCTCTCCTCTACACTCTCTCCTCTACACTCTCTCCTCTACACTCTCTCCTCTACACTCTCTCCTCTACACTCTCTCCTCTACACTCTCTCCTCTACACTCTCTCCTCTACACTCTCTCCTCTACACTCTCTCCTCTACACTCTCTCCTCTACACTCTCTCTCTCTACACTCTCTCCTCTACACTCTCTCTTCTACACTCTCTCCTCTACACTCTCTCCTCTACACTCTCTCCTCTACACTCTCTCCTCTACACTCTCTCCTCTACACTCTCTCTTCTACACTCTCTCCTCTACACTCTCTCTCTCTACACTCTCTCCTCTACACTCTCTCCTCTACACTCTCTCCTCTACACTCTCTCCTCTACACTCTCTCCTCTACACTCTCTCTTCTACACTCTCTCCTCTACACTCTCTCCTCTACACTCTCTCCTCTACACTCTCTCCTCTACACTCTCTCTTCTACACTCTCTCCTCTACACGCTCTCCTCTACACTCTCTCCATAACACTCTCTCCTCTACACTCTCTCCTCTACACTCTCTCCTCTACACTCTCTCTTCTACACTCTCTCCTCTACACTCTCTCCATAACACTCTCTCCTCTACACTCTCTCCTCTACACTCTCTCCATAACACTCTCTCCTCTACACTCTCTCTTCTACACTCTCTCCTCTACACTCTCTCCTCTACACTCTCTCCTCTACACTCTCTCCTCTACACTCTCTCCTCTACACTCTCTCCTCTACACTCTCTCCTCTACACTCTCTCTTCTACACTCTCTCTTCTACACTCTCTCCTCTACACTCTCTCCTCTACACTCTCTCCTCTACACTCTCTCCTCTACACTCTCTCTTCTACACTCTCTCCTCTACACTCTCTCCTCTACACTCTCTCCATAACACTCTCTCCTCTACACTCTCTCCTCTACACTCTCTCGTCTACACTCTCTCCTCTACACTCTCTCCTCTACACTCTCTCCATAACACTCTCTCCTCTACACTCTCTCTTCTACACTCTCTCCTCTACACTCTCTCCTCTACACTCTCTCCATAACACTCTCTCCTCTACACTCTCTCCTCTACACTCTCTCTTCTACACTCTCTCCTCTACACTCTCTCCTCTACACTCTCTAGAGGAGTGCGAGGAGTGAGAGGAGTTTTACAGCCTCATGGTCCAGGCCTTGAACCACCAGAGACTGTGTGACCGAGCAGACACTGTGTGGAGGTCACATCTGGGCCCCGCCTTCAGCCCGGCCTGGGGGGCCCTGTACAAGCCCCCTCTGACCAAGAGACAGGGAGACCTGCAGTGGAGGCTGCTGCATGGGGCGATAGCAGTCAATGCCTTTGTGTGTAGGTGAACAGGGCTGTGGGGGAGGGCTGTCCCTTCTGTGGGGAGAGGGAGACAGTGTTCCACTGCTTCTGGGAGTGTGGGAGGCTCAGGCACATGCTGGAGCTGCTGAGGGGCCTCTTCACTTCACTGGGGGCAGAGTTTAATGCTCAGGTGTTTGTGGGGGGGGTCAGGTACTCCAGCCGCAGCAGGAGGAGGGGGCAGCTGCTCAGTTTTCTGGTGGGTCAGGCCAAGATGGCCGTCTATGTGAGCAGGAGGAGGATGGTCCAGGACCAGAGTGAGATCAGTCCCAGGGCTCTGCTGGTCCGGATGGTCCAGGCCAGACTCAGGCTGGAGTTCGGTCTCTACAGGATAAATGGGGATCAGGAGGGGTTTGAGGAGCGCTGGGGGTTTAGGGAGCTGTCCTCTGTGAGGGAGGTGTGCTCTGTGAGGGAGCTGTCCTCTGTGAGGGAGGTGTGCTCTGTGAGGGAGGTGTGCTCTGTGAGGGAGGTGTGCTCTGTGAGGGAGGTGTGCTCTGTGAGGGAGGGGGAGCTGGTTTTTTCTGCCTTTTTATCGTTGTAAACCTATGAACTGAAGTGTGTGAAGTGTTGCATTGTTTATTTATTGCCAGTATTTGCACTTTTTGCACTTTTATGTCCGGATTTTTAAACTATGTTTTTTCCCATACATTACAATGTGTAATATGTGATGTAATTTAACCTGTTTAATGGACAAATAAAGGTCTGTTAAAAATCAAAAAAAAAATCAAAATCTACACTCTCTCCTCTACACTCTCTCCTCTACACTCTCTCTTCTACACTCTCTCCTCTACACTCTCTCTTCTACACTCTCTCTTCTACACTCTCTCCTCTCACACTCTCTCCTCTACACTCTCTCCTCTACACTCTCTCCTCTACACTCTCTCCTCTACACTCTCTCCTCTACACTCTCTCTTCTACACTCTCTCCTCTACACTCTCTCCTCTACACTCTCTCCTCTACACTCTCTCCTCTACACTCTCTCCTCTACACTCTCTCCTCTACACTCTCTCCTCTACACTCTCTCTTCTACACTCTCTCCTCTACACTCTCTCCTCTACACTCTCTCCTCTACACTCTCTCCTCTACACTCTCTCCTCTACACTCTCTCCTCTACACTCTCTCCTCTACACTCTCTCCTCTACACTCTCTCATAACACTCTCACCTCTACACTCTCTCCTCTACACTCTCTCCTCTACACTCTCTCCTCTACACTCTCTCCTCTACACTCTCTCCTCTACACTCCTGTGCACTATCTGTACTTTCTCCATTATCCCCTGAGAATCATCCCTGTCAGATACACAGAGGACCTGCAGCCAGGCCTCAGTCTCAGGTTTCAGGCCTCGCAGATCTGGGTCAACACTGTACAGGTGTTTCTGACAGTACAAAACAGTTATCCCCAGGCATTTCAAACATCTGCACCCGGCATTTGAAACAGCTGCACCAGGCATTTCAAACAGCTGCACCAGGCATTTCAAACAGCTGCACCAGGCATTTCAAACATCTGCACCCGGCATTTCAAACAGCTGTACCAGGCATTTCAAACAGCTGCACCAGGCATTTCAAACAGCTGCACCAGGCATTTCAAACAGCTGCAACATCAAACAGCTGCACCAGGCATTTCAAACAGCTGCAACATCAAACAGCTGCACCAGGCATTTCAAACAGCTGCAACATCAAACAGCTGCACCAGGCATTTCAAAACTCTGCACCAGGCATTTCAAACAGCTGCAACACGCATTTCAAAACTCTGCACCAGGCATTTCAAACAGCTGTTAGCAAGAGCGAGGCCGCGATAGTTCAAAGAATACACAAGAACAATAGACACCTGGAGCTACAGCTGCACTTTTTACAAACTTGTTGATGGTTCTAGAGTTTGTTTGCAGATGGTCCAAGGAGGATCCAGGACACTCCACATTCAACGATATTTTTATGGGCTTTACCAACATTTATGGGCGTTGGTCTTCAGCCCAGGGACAGGTGTGGCGGACCGTGAGTCCAAAGTGAATACATTTTCTATTTTCATGTAATGACTGTTAAAAATCCATCCATCTTATTCCCCTTAATCCATTTCTGGGTCTGAATCAATCTGAATCTGAATCTGGTGTCTCTTCACACGTGCCACCATCGGTCAATGTCCTTTTTTGTTACGAAGGCAAACATGGTCCGATACCGATGTCCAGCCGCTGCATCAGTTAATCCCTAGTTTTAACTGTTTGATTCTCTAATCTGTGTTGGTGATGTAAGAGAAAAGAATTATTCTCTGACACATCAACAACAGACTTCAGGTGATTGTTGACAGCGGAGACAAATCGTCGTTAGAGACAAAGATACAACATGATCACGGAGCTCCTCTGTCCTCCATGAATAACACATGATCCAAACACCAAACACCAACTTAATGAGCAGAACTGTGCAGTGGACCGTGGGACTCTAGGGGACTCTAGGGGACTCTAGGGGACTCTAGGGGACTCTGGGGGACTCTGGGGGGTTCTGGGGGGTTCTATCTGCTCTGTCTGGGACACTCTGGGTCTCGCACAGTTTTTCCAATGTGGTTTTACTGCAAATGCAAATAAGCTTGTGCATGGGTTATATTGATACATGGCTCTAATCTAATCTAGTCTGAATGTGAACTCACCTCCTCGGCTGCGTCCTCCTCGTACTCGGGGTTGATGGTCTTGAGCACTTTGCTCTTGTAGGATTTCCACAAAGGGTTCATGGCTCAGGCCCAGCTGTCAGATTGTAAAAGGAACACCTCCCGACAGCAGTGGTGTGTTGGTCAGCTGGTCTCAGGCCCGCTGGTCTCAGGCCCGCTGGTCTCAGGCCCGCGATGCCCTGGTCCCGTACGCTTCACCCCTGCAGCTACAGAGACCCCGGGACTGGCCTCAAAGACACGCCATAGTTCGGGTCTTTGGTCCAGAGTGTGAGCTAGAGTCCTGGTCTTTGCACCGGTCTGTGAGCTAGAGTCCTGGTCTTTGCACCGGTCTGTGAGCTAGAGTCCTGGTCTTGGCTCCGGTCTGTGAGCTAGAGTCCTGGTCTTGGCTCCGGTCTGTGAGCTAGAGTCCTGGTCTTGGCTCCGGTCTGTGAGCTAGAGTCCTGGTCTTGGCTCCGGTCTGTGAGCTAGAGTCCTGGTCTTGGCTCCGGTCTGTGACCAGGTGAGTGTGGCTCCGGTGTGTGACCTGGTGAGTGTGGTTTCCTGGTGTACTTTTACTCATGCATATTTTAAAGGGGCTGTTTCTTTTCCACAGTCAGGTCTATTGTCACCAGAAGATGGAAGATCGCTCCAAAACTCCATTCACATTAAAATTAAATAAACGTATTTGATTAATTGCTTTTAAATCCAGATTGACAGCCCTGAGACGTCCGTGTAATTGTTTTTATAATCTGCAAGCATGTGTAAGTTTGGCTGCCTCTGGTCCGGGACTCTGGGTCTTTCCTGGTTATATAAATGTCAAATAAAAATATATATAGTTATGGACATCATTATCAACACATTTCACATCCTTCGGTCTCTGCAGATCAGAGAAAGTTCTGATGCTTCCATTTCCTGAGAGGTAAACTCTGAATGATGTCTACTTTTGTACCTTTGATCGTTGGCACCTCTACACTTCAGAGAGAGAAGTCTCTGCTCCCATTGGCCACACAGACCTGTCAGTCAAACAGAAGCTCTGGTCGCTGTGGTAACCTGAGACAAGTGTAGCAGAGATCGAGAGATGTTTGAAGCTTTGATGACCGCTCGAGTTTCACCTCAGAACGAAAGGAGAACAAATTACTGCAATTTCAACTCAGCTACTTCTACAATTACTACTACTATTACTTCTACTACTACTACTACTTCTACTACTACTACTACAATTACTACTACTATTACTTCTACTACTACTACTACTACTACTACTACTACTACTACTACTACTACTACTACTACTACTACTACTACTACTACTTCTACTACTACTACTACTACTACTACTACTACTACTACTACTACTACAATTACTACTACTATTACTTCTACTACTACTACTACTTCTACTACTACTACTACCACTACACACTACTACTACTACTACTACTACTACTACTACTACTACTACTACTTCTACTACTACTACTACTTCTACTACTACTACTACCACTACTACTACTACTACTACTACTACTACCACTACTACTACTACTACTTCTACTACTACTACTACCACTACTACTACTACTACTTCTACTACTACTACTACCACTACTACTACTACTACTACTACTACTACTACTACTACTACTACTACCACTACTACTACTACTGCTGCTGCTGCTGAAATCCAATTAGCTGCACTCGACCCTTTAATTATTGATAATGAATACATCCTAAAACTGATAGAACTATTTAAGTTTTTATGCAGGACCTAACATTACAGTTGAAGCAGAATTGGACCAAAGAGACTTATTTTATTTATAAAATGCTGCTGCTGGCAGCGTGCCCTAAAGCCTCGTTCAGAATACAGCAGCTCGGATCTTAACAGGGACCAAAAGGAGGGAGCACATAACTCCGGTGTTAAAATCACTCCACTGGCTCCTGTGGAGTACAGAATAAAGTTTAAAATCCTTCTCTTAACATATAAAGCCATAAATGGCTTGGCTTCTTCAAGACATGTTAATGTCTTATCAACAAAGCCGAGCACTGCGCTCGCAAAACGCCAGACGTCCGGTGGTTCCTAAGGTTTTAAAAAGCACTGTCGGTGGCAGAGCATTTAGCTCCAAGTTCCTTTACTGTGGAATCAGCTTCACCCACGTTAAGGAAGCAGATACGGTCTCTACGTTTAAGGCCAGGCTTAAAACACTCTTCTTCAAATTAGCATTTGGTCAGGTTGTTTGTCTAGTTTTGGAGTCGGGACCCGGCTAGGCTAGCCCAGACTAGCGCGAGTGTACACTAGGCTTAAGGGAAGGCTAAACATCTTAGACTGTCAGTCAAGCTGCGTATGGCGCCCCCTGCTGGAGAAGTGTGAAAACAGCACTATCCTCTCCTCCTTCCTACTTTATCTGTATGACTGTAGTTTGTTCATTGTTATTCAGCCGATGTCCCAATGTCTGTTTCATGGTGTGACGACGTGACCTCTGACCCTGGCCTCATCCATCAACACCTGCACATATCTTATCTTACTATATTTTAAAGATGGAACTCTAATCAGAAGCAGACTGGTTATTGCTTTTGTTGGTCCAGTGTGTGGTTCTTTGATCGTTGGGTTTTGACTTTTCCTTTGATGATGATGTCGTTGATTAAAGTCACAAATGAAATCGGAGCCGACGGTTCTTTCCGGGTTTGTTTACAACAGAACGACCGCCGCAAGATCAAGGCCGAGCGTGCGGCGTGAATTATGAATGACAGGTCTACTCCACAAGTACAAGTACTCAGAGTATTCAGAGTACTTAGAGTAGTATTCAGAGTACTTAGAGTAGTATTCAGATTACTCAGAGTGTGGTTTTGTGTGTCTGTGTATGTGTGCGTGTCTGAGTGTGTGTGTGCGTGTCTGAGTTTGTGTGTGTTGGTGTGTGTGTGTCTCTGTGCGTGTCTGAGTGTGTGTATACGTGTGTGTCTGTGTGTGTACGTGTGTGTCTATGTGTGTGTGTGTGTCCTGAACCCTGTCGCGTCGAGTTCTTGAAAAGCCTTATATAAATCCAATATATATTGTTATTATTAGTATTTTTATTCTTACACATAATCTTTCGTTCTCTGAGTAATCCATGTTTAGCACCAAGTTCAGAGCAGTTTCTGTGTTTGCTCCTGACTTTCATGATCACTTTGTTCAGACCCAAACACGCACGCGCTCAAAGGACTTCAGCTCAGAGAAAAAGTCACAAAAACCACATGATACATTTCCCACAGTTGGACAGGGACTTGGATCATCCACTAGAGGGCGACAGAGCACAACTGAACAGGATGCACTCTAGCCTCTCAGCAAGAAGGTCCTGGGTTTCAATCACGGTCGGAACAGGGTCATTCTGAGTGGAGTTTGCATGTTCTCCCCGTGTCTGTGTAGGTTTCCTCCGGGTGCTCCAGTTTCCCCTCCCACTACTGGCTTTAACGGTGTGTGTATTATAGAAGTATAAACAATCCTCCTTCTTTCAGGCTCGGGAAAGAGTTTTGAACCCATGTGATCTGAGTTGCCATTTATGTATTTATTAAATCAATTCAACCTCTTTGTGTAAAATCGTTCAGTTCACCGACACAGATCAGAGAGTCAAACAGTTCAAAGACATTAAATCAAAATAAAAACACATAAAGTCATTGGTCCATAAGAGACTGAGACCAATGTGTCCTGGATCTGTCCTTAGACCAGGCAGGTCCAAACTCAGGCCCGGGGGACAATTGCGACCCTCAGTCTCATCGTATGTGGCCCTCTGCCTCGCGAACCCAAACCACTCTTTGAGATCCTAAACACAAGTTCACTGTGTCATCCATCCAACTTCAGCTCAGCCCACATAGACCTCGTTCTAAAGCCCAGTACGTCTGGAATACAGTTACTGATCGTGTTAATGGTTAATGGTGCTAATGTAGCTGGTGCGATGGTAAACATGTGGACCCTGGACTAGTCTGGTGAACTAAAGTGGCCCTCTTACTCAAATGTTTGGACACCCCTGCCTTAGACCCTCCTGCATTGACAAGAAACACGTCTTACAACAACAAAAATCTAAATAATCCTTCTGCTCCTGGTTCTGAGTCACGTCCAGCTGCTAACACTAAAACGTGACCAGCTTTGACCCAGTTTGGCCCTGCGTGTGTGCCGTGCCGTGCCCTCCGTGACCAGCAGGGGGCGCCCGTAGAGCCGTGTGGTTTGTTGCTGGCACATAATGTACAGAACAGAGAGTCCCCAGTGTTTATGTTAAACTGGTCTGAAGTTTCTGCTCAGACTCAAAGTCCCCTCCTCAGACCTGGTCCACTTTAACATCCTTTAAATCTCTCTCTAACCAGGAAGAAGAAGAAACAATCTTAAAAATATATCGAGATGGTATTTAAGTATTTTGTTTAGATAGTATTTGATGGTAGGTTTTTGCATTGAAAACCAAATTCTATCAACAGTAAGTGGTAATAAGAAGCTGGGAAAACTGCATGTATTTATTTTAGTAGCTGCTGAGTGGGTGCACTGCAGGGGGCCTGACTCCGAAAACAGAGAAGAAGTTCACACAGGAACAAAATGAGACGATATTATTGTTATTATTATTTTAGTAAATCTTTATATGAGTTTTTCCTCTTGTGTGTTGCTGACACAGTCTCCCAGGTTCAAACTAACTGCAGTTTTGTGTTAGAGCTTTGGGCGATACTGTATGTGGGCTCAAGTTCAGCCGAGGAACCAGAAGAAGCCGGTTTGTGTGTGTCTGTGTGTGTCTGTGTGTGTGTCTGTGTGTGTGTGTGTGTGTGTGTGTGTGTGTGTGTGTGTGTGTGTGTGTCTGTGTGTGTCTGTGTGTGTGTGTGTGTGTGTGTGTGTGTGTGTGTGTCTGTGTGTGTGTCTGTGTGTGTGTGTGTGTGTGTGTGTGTGTGTGTGTGTGTGTGTGTGTGTGTGTGTGTGTGTGTGTGTGTGTGTGTGTGTGTGTGTGTCTGTGTGTGTGTGTGTGTGTGTGTGTCTGTGTGTGTCTGTGTGTGTGTGTGTGTGTGTGTGTGTGTGTGTGTGTGTGTGTGTGTGTGTGTGTCTGTGTGTGTGTGTGTGTGTGTGTGTGTGTGTGTGTGTGTGTGTGTGTGTGTGTGTGTCTGTGTCTGTGTGTGTGTGTGTGTGTGTGTGTGTGTGTGTGTGTGTGTGTGTGTGTGTGTGTGTGTGTGTGTGTGTGTGTGTGTGTGTGTGTGTGTGTGTGTGGACTGTGCCTCAGTCCTGGGTCTACAGCCTCAGTCCTGGGTCTTCAGCCTCAGTCCTGGGTCTACAGCCTCAGTCCTGGGTCTTCAGCCTCAGTCCTGGGTCTACAGCCTCAGTCCTGGGTCTACAGCCTCAGTCCTGGGTCTACAGCCCCAGTCCTGGGTCTACAGCCTCAGTCCTGGGTCTACAGCCTCAGTCCTGGGTCTACAGCCTCAGTCCTGGGTCTACAGCCTCAGTCCTGGGTCTACAGCCTCAGTCCTGGGTCTACAGCCTCAGTCCTGGGTCTACAGCCTCAGTCCTGGGTCTACAGCCTCAGTCCTGGGTCTACAGCCCCAGTCCTGGGTCTACAGCCTCAGTCCTGGTTTGATTCTCTGATCTGTTGTTGGGACATAGAAAACTTTGTAAATTCTTCCAAGACTAATTCTGTGTAGATTTATGGTCCTCGTCCGTTCACAAAACCAGATTAAACCTAGACTTATTCTCAGTGTTGAAACCCTTTGACCCAGTCTGGTCCATAAATACACTCCAGTGCAAAGTCCGGTGACTGTATAGAACAAACCCCACCCTGCTGTCCTCAGTACTCCTGATACCTCCCAGTGCATTATGGGACATGTAGGCTTAAGTTCAGAATGAATGATCTTGGCCCCTGGGATGAGAGTGGATTAGTGTTAGTGGTAGAAGAAGGTCCTTTATTCATCCCACAGAGGGGAGATTTCAGTTTGATGAACACATAAACTGGACTGGTCCATAATACCAACGCCCTGCACAAGAAGGGCCAAAGTTGCCTCTTCCTTCTGAGGAGGCTGAGGTCCTTCTGAGGAGGCTGAGGTCCTTCTGAGGAAGCTGAGGTCCTTCGAAGGAGGCTGAGGTTCTTTTGAGGAGGCTGAGGTCCTTCTGAGGAGGCTGAGGTCCTTCTGAGGAGGCTGAGGTCCTTCAGAGGAGGCTGAGGTCCTTCTGAGGAGGCTGAGGTCCTTCAGAGGAGGCTGAGGTCCTTCTGAGGAGGCTGAGGTCCTTCGGAGTGAGCAGGCCTCGCAGCAGCAGGACAGGAGCAGACTGAACAAGCTGGTCAGGAGGGCCAGCTCCACTCTGGGCTGCCCCTTGGACTCTGTCCAGAGAGTCCCTGGTCCAGAGAGTCCCTGGTCCAGAGAGTCCCTGGTCCAGAGAGTCCCTGGTCCAGAGAGTCCTTGGTCCAGAGAGTCCCTGGTCCAGAGAGTCCCTGGTCCAGAGAGTCCCTGGTCCAGAGAGTCCTTGGTCCAGAGAGTCCCTGGTCCAGAGAGTCCCTGGTCCAGAGAGTCCCTGGTCCAGAGAGTCCCTGCTCCAGAGAGTCCTGGTCCAGAGAGTCCCTGGTCCAGAGAGTCCCTGGTCCAGAGAGTCCTTGGTCCAGAGAGTCCCTGGTCCAGAGAGTCCCTGCTCCAGAGAGTCCTGGTCCAGAGAGTCCCTGGTCCAGAGAGTCCCTGGTCCAGAGAGTCCTGGTCCGGAGAGTCCCTGGTCTAGAGAGTCCTGGTCCAGAGAGTCCCTGGTCCAGAGAGTCCAGGTCCAGAGCCTCCCGCTGAGTCTTGGATCAGATGGTGTAACTCCAGCGGCTCAGACTCAGGGGGCGGGGCTTAAACCATGAACGCAATGTTTTATCTGGCAGCGAGAGGAGAGGGTTGTGTAAGTTTGAATGATGGACCAGCTGACTCCTGGTATACCATGTGTGTGTTAGAGAAAAGCAGCCCTGTGGAAAGAGCACGTGACCCTAAAAACAACCACATGACACTGACAGAGAAGTAAGGCAGGTTTATTAGTATCGCACAGTTCATACACAGTGCCATGATGTGATTCTAAAGTCCAATGCACTGTTGTACCACACACTCAGCATCGGCCTCTGAGCCTGAAGGTTGTGGGTTCGTGCCCAGGTCTCCATCGACTCCCACTGATGTCTGCTGTCGTTGTGTCCTTGGGCAAGACACTTAACCTCTGGGAACAGCAGGTGCCACAGTGGGGCGGCTGTAAAGTGCCAAACTACCGCTGTGTCCTTAGGCAAGACACTTCCCCCACATTAGAATGAGTCTGGTGTGTGTGTGAGTGGTTGGTGGTGGTGGGAGGGGCCAATGGCACAGACTGGTTGCCTCGCTTCTGTCAGTGTGCCCCAGGGCAGCTGTGGCTATGATGGTGTGAAGTGTCTTTGAGCGCTGTATAAAACCAATGCATTATTATAATTATGTTGATTAAAGCCACAGGGAGTGAAAACCCCAGCGTTGGGTCCATGTTTTTCTGCTGACACAGAACCGGGTCAGTGGGTCGGCAGCTGCAGCTTACGCAACAGGAGTCTATAGGAGCAGACGACCTCCTGCTGATTAGAGCAGGGTAACGACCTCAGCGTGTTCTGGAGGTGGAGGCAGTAAACGACAGCAGTAAATGTCTTCAAACTATGGGACGCACCGATGCCACCTTATTCAAAACTGGTACAAGTACTTATATACAGTGCCTTGCGAAAGTATTTGGCCCCCTTGAACCTTTCAACATTTCGCCACATTTCAGGCTTCAAACATAAAGATACAAAATTTTAATTTTAATTGGGACACAATCGTGAAGTGGAACGAAATTTATTGGATAATTTAAACTTTTTTAACAAATAAAAAACTGAAAAGTGGGGCGTGCAATATTATTCGGCCCCTTTACTTTCAGTGCAGCAAACTCAGTCCAGAAGTTCAGTGAGGATCTTTGAATGATCCAATGTTGTCCTAAATGATTGATGATGATAAATAGAATGCACCTGTGTGTAATCAAGTCTCCGTATAAATGCACCTGCTCTTTGATAGTCTCAGGGTTCTGTTTAAAGCACAGAGAGAACCATGAAGACAAAGGAACACACCAGGCAGGTCCGAGATACTGTTGTGGAGAAGTTTAAAGCCGGATTTGGATACAAAAAGATTTCCCAAGCTTTAAACATCTCAAGGAGCACTGTGCAAGCAATTATATTGAAATGGAAGGAGTATCAGACCACTGCAAATCTACCAAGACCCGGCCGTCCCTCCAAACTTTCATCTCAAACAAGGAGAAGACTGATCAGAGATGCAGCCAAGAGGCCCATGATCGCTCTGGATGAACTGGTGTGTGGTGGTGTGTGTTTTGGTGTGTGCTGTTGTGTGTTGGTGTGTGCTGTTGTGCGTTGGGGTGTGTTGGTGTGCGTTGGTGTGCGTTGGGGTGTGTTGGTGTGTGCTGTTGTGTGTTGGTGTGTGCTGTTGTGTAAATCTCGGGGTCAGAGCTGCACCTCCTTTGACCATAAAGACGTCAAAACTGGCAACACTTTTTGTCTGTACTGCAAAAAATGATAAAATATGAGGTAATAAAAGACTGAATCTAGTTTTTTTCATTTGCCTGTGGACCATGTTTTATTGTGTCCTTCATAAACAACAATAATCCCTCTCTTCCCTCCCCCCCCTCTGTTTCCTCTCTCTCTCTCTGTCATCTCTCTCTTATATAACACCGTGCAGATGGCAAAGGCCTCTCTCTCTCCCTCTTCACTCTCTCTCCATCTCTCTCCCCTCTTTCTCTCTCTCTTCCCCCTCTCTCTCTTCTCTCTCTCCATCCAGGAACAACATGCATCTGCAGCTCAATCCCTAAAGTCTGTACCGAGCCTCAAACCCATGACATCATCATCATCATCATCAGTGCATCGTCCACATCAGCTGTTTACGTAACTCTCATCCTTACGTCATGTGACCAACACTTACGTCATGTGACCAACACTTGCGTCATGTGACTAACACTTGCGTCATGTGACTAACACTTGCGTCATGTGACCAACACTTGCGTCATGTGACCAACACTTACGTCATGTGACTAACACTTACGTCATGTGACCAACACTTACGTCATGTGACCAACACTTACGTCATGTGACCAACACTTACGTCATGTGACCAACACTTACGTCATGTGACTAACACTTACGTCATGTGACCAACACTTACGTCATGTGACCAACACTTACGTCATGTGACCAACACTTACGTCATGTGACCAACACTTACGTCATGTGACTAACACTTACGTCATGTGACCAACACTTACGTCATGTGACCAACACTTACGTCATGTGACCAACACTTACGTCATGTGACCAACACTTACGTCATGTGACTAACACTTATGTCATGTGACCAACACTTACGTCATGTGACCAGCACTTACGTCATGTGACCAACACTTACGTCATGTGACCAACACTTACGTCATGTGACCAACACTTACGTCATGTGACTAACACTTACCTCATGTGACCAACACTTACGTCATGTGACTAACACTTATGTCATGTGACCAACACTTACGTCATGTGACCAACACTTACGTCATGTGACCAACACTTACGTCATGTGACTAACACTTATGTCATGTGACTAACACTTACGTCATGTGACCAACACTTACCTCATGTGACCAACACTTACGTCATGTGACCAACACTTACGTCATGTGACCAACACTTACGTCATGTGACCAACACTTACGTCATGTGACCAACACTTACGTCATGTGACCAACACTTACGTCATGTGACCAACACTTACGTCATGTGACTAACACTTATGTCATGTGACCAACACTTACGTCATGTGACCAACACTTACCTCATGTGACCAACACTTACGTCATGTGACCAACACTTACGTCATGTGACTAACACTTACGTCATGTGACCAACACTTACGTCATGTGACTAACACTTACGTCATGTGACCAACACTTACGTCATGTGACCAACACTTACGTCATGTGACCAACACTTACGTCATGTGACCAACACTTACGTCATGTGACTAACACTTATGTCATGTGACCAACACTTACGTCATGTGACCAGCACTTACGTCATGTGACCAACACTTACGTCATGTGACCAACACTTACGTCATGTGACTAACACTTACCTCATGTGACCAACACTTACGTCATGTGACTAACACTTATGTCATGTGACCAACACTTACGTCATGTGACCAACACTTACGTCATGTGACCAACACTTACGTCATGTGACTAACACTTATGTCATGTGACTAACACTTACGTCATGTGACCAACACTTACGTCATGTGACCAACACTTACGTCATGTGACCAACACTTACGTCATGTGACTAACACTTACGTCATGTGACCAACACTTACCTCATGTGACCAACACTTACGTCATGTGACCAACACTTACGTCATGTGACCAACACTTACGTCATGTGACTAACACTTATGTCATGTGACCAACACTTACGTCATGTGACCAACACTTATGTCATGTGACCAACACTTACGTCATGTGACTAACACTTATGTCATGTGACCAACACTTATGTCATGTGACCAACACTTACGTCATGTGACCAACACTTACGTCATGTGACCAACACTTACGTCATGTGACTAACACTTATGTCATGTGACCAACACTTACGTCATGTGACCAACACTTACGTCATGTGACCAACACTTACCTCATGTGACCAACACTTACGTCATGTGACCAACACTTACGTCATGTGACCAACACTTACGTCATGTGACCAACACTTACCTCATGTGACCAACACTTACGTCATGTGACCAACACTTACGTCATGTGACTAACACTTACGTCATGTGACTAACACTTACGTCATGTGACCAACACTTACGTCATGTGACCAACACTTACGTCATGTGACCAACACTTACGTCATGTGACCAACACTTACGTCATGTGACTAACACTTACGTCATGTGATCGGCCTGATCTACCAGAGATTAACACATTTTTAACCACATTTGTATTTGATGAGTCATTTAGATCCTTTCAGACCCAAATTTAGGGACTTATTCTACTGCTTCAAATCACTGTGTCTTTTTTGCAGTGTAGAGCTTGTGTAACCGCGGCGACCTCTCGTTCAGCTGCGGCTCTTAAATCATGTTTTCAACCAATCAGAGGCCTCCATTGGTGATGACAAGCAGAAAGAGCAGAGCAATGAAATGTTATAGTGGACCATCTGAACGGACTGTGGAATTAGGCTTTGGCCTTTCTGAGTGAAGTTTGCATGTTCTCCCTGTGTCTGCTCCGGTTTCCTCCTCACTAACTCACTCACTTACTTACTGCTTCATCTGCTGCAAAATGTCCTGGATCAATTCAACTTCAACTCAATGTATTTTTGTATTTAATGCAAATGAAATCGCTAATATGCACTGCAAAAATTTATCAAATATGAAGTAATAAAGTGTTTTTATCTTAATCTGACATATTGTGACGGTGGTAAAACCAGATTCTCCAAATCTCCACAAAGTCATTTAGTTTTATTCTAGAACTTCATTTTCTCGTTCTAAAGGAGACATTTCTACATCTTTTAGAAAACGTGATCATTTTGTTTAGTCGCATTTGAGAATCTTGTTTTAAAGGAGCAGTTTGTAAACATGTGGCCAAAAGTGGTACTGCAGCCTCTCCCACTCTCCCTGACTCAGGTTGCCAGATATGCAGACGAATCCAGCAGGGACCATAACAGCTGAATAGACAAGAGTTTTGTCAACAACAAATCTATAACCAACACCTTTTTTACAAAGATAGAAATCCTGCTTTTATTCCTTGTTTTGTCGTTAATGATTTGAGAATCATAACGAGACCTTTTTAAGTTCTGCGCCACATGGTACTTTACCAGTGAGATTAGCTCCACGCGGTGAGTTCTGGCGCCCGGATCATGTTTTATTATATGACTATTTTTAATTTATGCAAATATGGACGGGTTTGAAGTAAAAACACATTTGACCAAACTGTGACATGAAGAACAGAGGATTGAGGCGCCCGCTGTAAGTTCTCAGTCTGTGTCTTTACCAATGCTTTTTACATATTTGTGATGTTCATGTCCCACTTGGTTTTCCTGCTCCTGGTTTTACCTTTCTGGTCTGTAACCAAGTTGTCGATCTCTTCTTGACTGTTGGAGTTGTGTTTTCGTCGTTATTTGCTGTTATTACTTCCTCTGGCTCTTCCAACTCGTCCTGATGATAGAATTCACTGAGAAAGATATCAAATGTGACACGTGCTGTGGACCAGTTGTCATGGTAACGGTCCGAGATGGGAAAATATCAGACCGGTTATCAGCCAATCAGAGCGCACAATCCAAGTCATATAATAAAATGCAATAATGAACCTTTTTTTATTGTGCATTTAATACATTTCGGCCTCAATCGATTTCCCAGAAGTGAAACGAGTTTGTTTACTTCAGCGCGGTGGACCCCTGATAATTAGTGACAATCACGGACGACGTCTGAGATCTTAGTCCTGTGCGAATGATCCACGTCTGTAATTTGTAAAGTAATAATTCCGCCGCAAATGACCTGCTGTATTTGTCCAAACACAGACGTGTTTGAAAATGCAAAATAGCCTTTTTTTGATTTTCCATTTCCCTTCAAAAATATAAAATGCATTGAACGCAAAAGTACACGGACCCAATTCATCACTACACATGTCTTTGAATTAAGTTGGACTACATGAAACACTGCCCCCTGCAGGCTTCATATGTGATATCAATCACACGTCATACAACAGAGAACGTGTAACGGCATTAAGGAGCACAGGGACAGGCCACCTGCTGGGACTGAGGAGCACAGGGACTGGCCTCCTGCTGGGATTGAGGAGCACAGGGACTGGCCTCCTGCTGGGACTGAGGAGCACAGGGACTGGCCTCCTGCTGGGACTGAGGAGCACAGGGACTGGCCTCCTGCTGGGATTGAGGAGCACAGGGACTGGCCTCCTGCTGGGACTGAGGAGCACAGGGCCTGGCCTCCTGCAGGGACTCTGAAGAGCACAGGGACTGGCCTCCTGCTGGGACTCTAGGAGCACGGGGACTGGCCTCCTGCTGGGACTCTAGGAGCACGGGGACTGGTCCCAGAGTCAGAACTAAACATGGGGAGGCAGCATTTCAGATTCATGCTGCTAAAATCTGGAACAGTCTTCCTGAAAATGTGAGACAGGTTTCTTCTCTGACAATGTTTAAAACCAGGTTAAAAACGGTTCTGTTTCTGCAACAAATGAAGGATTTTATCTTTACTCGTTTTAATGAATTGTGATTATTATCAGGACAGAAGTGATGGGCGGGCTTTGATGCTAACGATTTTAAGCTAGTATCTTGTCGGGTAAAGTTCTCCTCCACGAGTGCAGTGAGCCTCATTACTGTGACCAAACGATGCTTTTGCTCATCACCTGCACATTTAAAGGAGCTGTACCTGTTTGTGCAGGTTTGAATGTTTAGCTCCGCCCCCAACTCGCTCACAGGCTTCTCATTTCCTCTACACTCTCCTCCCACGGAGCCATCTAGTTTTATTTGTGATCTATATGCTAACATTAGCATTAGCGCAACTTAAGCTGTACAACAATCACTGATGAAATGGTACAAAAGCAACGCACTGCTAACACAATATATAACTGAAAGATTACCGCTAGTTTCACGTCCAAATGTCCGAGCGTAGATAGTCCGAGAGTAGATAGTCCGAGAGTAGATAGTCCGAGAGTAGATAGTCCGAGAGTAGAGTAGATAGTCCGAGAGTAGATAGTCCGAGAGTAGATAGTCCGAGAGTAGATAGTCCGAGAGTAGATAGTCCGAGAGTAGATAGTCCGAGCGTAGATAGTCCGAGAGTAGATAGTCCGAGAGTAGATAGTCCGAGCGTAGATAGTCCGAGAGTAGATAGTCCGAGAGTAGATAGTCCGAGAGTAGATAGTCCGAGAGTAGATAGTCCGAGAGTAGAGTAGATAGTCCGAGAGTAGATAGTCCGAGAGTAGATAGTCCGAGAGTAGATAGTCCGAGCGTAGATAGTCCGAGCTGGTCAGGAGGGCCAGCTCCACTCTGGGCTGCTCCCTGGACTCTGTGGAGGAGGTGAGGGACAGGAGGCCCCTGGACTCTGTGGAGAAGGTGAGGGACAGGAGGCCCCTGGACTCTGTGGAGGAGGTGAGGGACAGGAGGCCCCTGGACTCTGTGGAGGAGGTGAGGGACAGGAGGCCCCTGGACTCTGTGGAGGAGGTGAGGGACAGGAGGTGCTAGCCAAAGCCACCTCCATCATGAACAACACCTCCCACTGCACAGGACTGTAGAGGAGCTGAGGAGCTCCTTCAGTGGAAGAAGGAGCAGGGCCTTTATCTCCACCGCTGTCAGACTGTACAATAAGTCACTTTAAATGATCACTGTGTGAAAACCTGCACTACTATTGACACTGTTTCCAATTGACACTTGTCACTTTTGTTGTACATAATTATTGTCACTTTATTGTACATATATCCTGCATGTAACATGTGCACATTTCCTCCTTTTGCACAATGTGTCTCTATCCATGCCAAATGTGACATGTACATTTCTCCTCTGTGAGATAAATAAAGCACATCTTATCTTATCTTATCTCTTAGATAGTCCGAGCGTAGATAGTCCGAGCGTAGATGGTCCGAGCGTAGATAGTCCGAGCGTAGATAGTCCGAGCGTAGATAGTCCGAGCGTAGATAGCCTGAGCGTAGATAGTCCGAGCGTAGATAGTCCGGGCGTAGATAGTCCGAGCGTAGATAGTCCGAGCGTAGATAGTCCGAGCGTAGATAGTCCGGGCGTAGATAGTCCGAGCGTAGATAGTCCGAGCGTAGATAGTCCGAGCGTAGATAGTCCGAGCGTAGATAGTCCGAGCGTAGATAGTCCGAGCGTAGATGGTCCGAGCGTAGATGGTCCGAGCGTAGATAGTCCGAGCGTAGATAGTCCGAGCGTAGATAGTCCGAGCGTAGATAGTCCGAGCACAGATAGTCCGAGCGTAGATAGTCCGAGGCGGTCCCGCAGGTCTCTCCTTCAGACCAGTCTCTCCAGAGGATACGATGTAAGCTAGCTCTGTTCAGGGCTTGATTTCTTCTTTGATCATGTTGTGGCTTTAGTTCCTCTTCTCTTCCTCACTGTTGTGTGGTTTGGGCTGTTTTGCTGTGTCTGCAGTTACAGCCAGAGGAGTTATAGCCACTTATGCTAACATGCTACTGTGTTTAGCAGCGCTGTAGAGGCTAGAGGACGCAGCCTCGCTCTGTGATTGGAGGAGAGCGGGCGTCACGCTAAGTCTCTACTCAGCACTTTTTACGGCCTGAGTTCATCCACAGATGAATCAATGAGCTCAAGTTAAGAATAAATTACGGATTATAATACAACTCATATGTAATAATACGCATTTTTATGAACTCATTTGAAAAAAGTAAAATCGGGTATATCGTCTTTAATAAAGTGTCATCAGAAAAGTCTATGGATTGGATCAAATTGGAGAGTTTGAGGCACATAATGAATATTGTGGGTCCTAGTAATGACCCCTGTGGTACCCCACAAGTCATGTCCCTACGTTTGTATATTTTTGTCCAGTTTGTTTTCCTTCCCTCAAATAGCTCTTTACCGTTCTTTGTAAAGCCCTTTGTAAGGAGTTGAAGCCTCTTGGGGATCTATAAAACACCAAATACATATTTGCTTAATTAAGAAATATCATGTGTCCTAAATTAATCTAACATAGTGATGTTGATCTATTTTGCTTAAACCAAAATATCATCAGACAATAAATCATAAAGTACTTCCTGAACAGAAGATTACAGGATCATTAACTTCAAAATAAATAAAAAAGCTGTTGTTAATTAATTGCAAACTTTTGAGAATTGGCATTTAGCTTTAAGCATTGTATAAATATGACTTTACATGTTTTTGACTTAACTGGGACACGTACATCATGTACACTAACATTTACTCTTGGAGTGTCCCATGGTTTGTGTTTGTCTTTAAATATCAGCTTCATTTACATAATGTGTCAAATCCTGTTTCTCAGTTGTTTTCTCCTGAAGCTGAAGAGTATTTAAAGACAGATGTTGGGGCTGAAGTCCCAGGACTATGGAGCGAACACTGAGTCTGGCTCTGATCTCCCTGTGCATCGCCCTCTGCCTGGGTCAGGGTAAGACCTTTTTATCCTGGACATTTTATTGAACACAAACATATGAAGGCCTCGTCTCATTGGGTACGATCAGATACTGACACGGACCAAGTGGAGGATCAGTGAACTTTGCAACGTCCTGTGAGACGACTGTTGTGATTAAGACGTTAAAAAATGAAATGAAATGAATCGTTCAAATTGAGTCTGAACCTGTTTTTATTTGGTCTGAAGGTTCTGTTCCACGCTGTGACATGGAGCTCTATGAGGATGAGGAGTTCGTGTCAAGGCGCTATGATCAAAATAATCACTCTCCAAGCGCTCGCCACTGTCAGCTGATGTGCACCCAGAACCCAGACTGCCACAAGTACTTTTCCAAACAGCTGTTTCCTCTTTCTCGAGGACAATAGAACAATCTCATTGTGTCTGTGTTATTGTTAAGGTACACTGTATTAATCGGTGAAGGTGCAATGTATTAAACCCCGTCGGGCAATTCCTCCTCTGCATTTGACCCTGCTGTCAGACTCTACAATAAGTCACTTTAACTAATGCACTAGGACTGAAAAACCTGCTGCTGTTGCCATTCTTTCTTTTGTTGCCACTTCCTTATTGTACATAATTATATCCTGCACAGATTTTATTTTTAACCTTTAACAGTTGTGTCTTTTGCACAAATCTGATTCTATCTGTGCCAAATGTGACATCAAAAAGCCACAGATCCAGATGTTAATGCTCAGCTTGTTTAGTACAAGCCTGGTCGTAGCACACTGTAGTATATACGTTATCAAAAGCTAATTAAGACCAGTAGCTAGTTGTATAAGAAATGCACTTTAGTTCGTTAATCTCACTATACTAGAGAGATTGGTTCATTTAGGCTAGTATCAGAAACCCTAGAAACGACTCTGGGAGAGAGGAGGCAGAAACGATACCTTTGGTTTGCACCATGTACTGGAAAATTATATACAGTGAAAACAGTGAACGGCCATTCAATATAATGCAATACTCGAGTACAATCTTTACAATATGAAAATAAACAAAGGTCCAGTGGACTCAGGTAATCAAGTAGACTCAGGTAATCAAGTAGACTCAGGTATTCAAGTAGACTCAGGTAATCAAGTAGACTCAGGTAATCAAGTAGACTCAGGTAATCAAGTAGACTCAGGTATTCAAGTAGACTCAGGTATTCAAGTAGACTCAGGTAATCAAGTAGACTCAGGTATTCAAGTAGACTCAGGTAATCAAGTAGACTCAGGTATTCAAGTAGACTCAGGTATTCAAGTAGACTCAGGTAATCAAGTAGACTCAGGTAATCAAGTAGACTCAGGTAATCAAGTAGACTCAGGTATTCAAGTAGACTCAGGTATTCAAGTAGACTCAGGTAATCAAGTAGACTCAGGTAATCAAGTAGACTCAGGTAATCAAGTAGACTCTAAGTTCTTTAAGTCCCGTAAAGTGTGAGTGCATTCACTTAGTCCAAAGTTTCAACACAGAAATCCCAGAGTTGGGATTCTCCAACACTGATTATTGCAGTCGATGGGTTTGGGAAGGAATAGGTAAGTGTCCAAGGAGTAGTGTTGAGATATGACTCAGTTGTAGGGACCACAATAAAGTGCTGTGTGCAAGAGTTCGATTATAGGCTGTGGGAGCCTCAGCCCAGGACCAGTGGTGGAGGAGGAGCTCCTTCAGGGTCCAGAATCAGAGGGTCAGCTTCCAGTGGACTCTAGCTCGCCATCAATATGCCAATTCCGCGTGTAAACTCTAACATACGCGGCAGTTTTGTAAAGTATGACATAAAGGCAGTCGACTCCTGCGTGTTAAATGAATCAAAGTAAGTTTCAGAACAGTTCTTAATGATTTTGATGGTTAAAAGCGTTACCGTACCCGCAGCACATCCAAAACACGCTCTGCTCTCGCTAGTACTGAACACTTCCGGCATAGCGGCTATATTGAACATGGATTGGATGAACGTCGTGTCGAACGCAGTGACATCACGCTCAAAGATAAAACTAACTCAAGATAGCACACAGTTTGTCAAATTGACACCTGCGTTACCACACCATAGTACACATTTCATTTGTACTAATTACATTTGTACTAAGGTCTGGATTTGCTCCATTGACTCCGTGAACAGGTGGGAGGGGCTAACTCCTTTTGCAGATTGGAACTATTGGATCTGAGTTTACTGTGACGTATGTAATGAGCCCGAGTGAGTCGTTAGCATTTAGCCTAGCTTTAGCATTTATCCTTGCTTTAGCATTTAGCCTAGCTTTAGCGTAGCTTTAGCATTTAGCCTAGCTTTAGCCTTCTCCTTTGCCGCTAACGGAGCCCGTGGGGAGTAGTCCCACAATCTTTGCAGAGATTACTTTTACTAAACGTTCCTCTTGCTCCGGCTTCAGTTTCTTGATAGAACCAGAGCAGAATACTTTACTATCGCATTCTTCGCCAAACTACAACCTGCCTGTTTGGCGCAAACTCTTGACGTCATCCACATCTAACTACAACACCCGCCTCCCGCGCTCTCTGATTGGTCGGATGGGATTCAACAGATTGTAATCACAAACACAGGGACCAGACCCAGACGTTACATGCAGGACATGATGATTGAGCGGAGAGTACAGATTAATAAGACCAGGCTAACTCAGGACTGGAGCTGGAGGATTTAACCTCTATGAACTGTGTTGCTTCAGAAACCATTAAAACAAACTTTTCTCCTTCTGTTTCCACAGCAAGTATGTCTGCACGTTAGGGGAAAGGATTCACACTTTAAAACGTACAAAAATGGCTGGAGTAATTTCCGGCTATAGCCTCAGGGGCTGTCCACAATCCAAAAGTGAGTCTTCTTCTTTACTCCCAGTTTTCATCCTCTGTGTGTTTTGCCGGTAAATGTTATTTTTCCTCAGAAGGGCATGAGTTCTTTTGCAGTGAACAGATACATGTAATAAATACACTTTTTTAAACGTTATAAAAATATCACATGTGTTTTTCATCTAATTGTATTTTGTTAAAAGTAAAAAAGTAAGCAGTTTATTTGTCAGTTGATCTAACCTTGAACAGTTTTGAAAAAGTAACATGCCTGCTCCAGAGACCACATCACCCCCATCCTCAAACCCCTCCACTGGCGTCCTGCAGCGTAGCATACAATATAAGGTCCTCCTCATCACCAGAAGTCCCTTCATAATCTTCTTATATCTCATCGACCTCCTCCATCAGCCTCTAGCTCCCCCTTTGGGAACCAACCCCTCAAGGACGGATCCTTCTGGACTCTGAAGACTGAGCCTTCTGGACTCTGAGGACTAAGCCTTCTGGACTCTGAAGACTGAGCCTTCTGGACTCTGAAGACTGAGCCTTCTGGACTCTGAGGACCAAGCCTTCTGGACTCTGAGGACTGAGCCTTCTGGACTCTGAGGACTGATCCTTCTGGACTCTGAGGACTAAGCCTTCTGGACTCTGAGGACTGAGCCATCTGGACTCTGAGGACTGAGCCTTCTGGACCCTGAGGACTGAGCCTTCTGGACTCTGAGGACCAAGCCTTCTGGACTCTGAGGACTGAGCCTTCTGGACTCTGAGGACTGAGCCTTCTGGACTCTGAGGACCAAGCCTTCTGGACTCTGAGGACTGAGCCTTCTGGACTCTGAGGACTGAGCCTTCTGGATTCTGAGGACCAAGCCTTCTGGACTCTGAGGACTGAGCCTTCTGGACTCTGAGGACTGAGCCTTCTGGACTCTGAGGACTAAGCCTTCTGGACTCTGAGGACTGAGCCTTCTGGACTCTGAGGACTGAGCCTTCTGGACTCTGAGGACTGAGCCTTCTGGACTCTGAGGACTGAGCCTTCTGGACTCTGAGGACTGAGCCTTCTGGACTCTGAGGACTGAGCCTTCTGGACTCTGAGGACTGAGCCTTCTGGACTCTGAGGACCAAGCCTTCTGGACTCTGAGGACTGAGCCTTCTGGACTCTGAGGACTAAGCCTTCTGGACTCTGAGGACTAAGCCTTCTGGACTCTGAGGACTGAGCCTTCTGGACTCTGAGGACCAAGCCTTCTGGACTCTGAGGACTGAGCCTTCTGGACTCTGAGGACTAAGCCTTCTGGACTCTGAGGACTGAGCCTTCTGGACTCTGAGGACTAAGCCTTCTGGACTCTGAGGACTAAGCCTTCTGGACTCTGAGGACTGAGCCTTCTGGACTCTGAGGACTGAGCCTTCTGGACCCTGAGGACCAAGCCTTCTGGACTCTGAGGACTGAGCCTTCTGGACTCTGAGGACTAAGCCTTCTGGACTCTGAGGACTGAGCCTTCTGGACTCTGAGGACTAAGCCTTCTGGACTCTGAGGACTAAGCCTTCTGGACTCTGAGGACTGAGCCTTCTGGACCCTGAGGACTGAGCCTTCTACGTTCAAAAATGGCCGACTTCCGAACGCCTTTAGTTTAAAATCATTTCTGGTGCGAGGGACTCATAAAAACAAAAACTTTTCTCTCCTGCACAGTTCTGTAAATGAGCAACACACCTCCAAAGTCAATTAAAATAAAACTTTACATATTACAATGAAAATAGTACAGAGCAAGGATATAAAGGCACAAAATAAACTACATCTGCCCATCCTGGAACATAGAATAACCAAAGAAAGGAAAAACCCACCAGTTCAAAGCTGCGTCCTGATATCGTTGTCCATCTGTCTCTTTGGTTTCATCCTGGTTTAAAAGTCTCCTCCTCAGATCCATGTTTTGATGAAGTGTACGATGAAGTGGCCTTCATAAACGATCCGTACTCCCGGGTGCAAAACACGTACTCGACGCTGCGAACCAACAACCACAAAGAGTGTCGAGAGAGATGCAGAGAAGACCAGTCCTGCTACTTCTACACCTACTACAAGTCAAGGTCGCTGATTCTCCATCCACCGTACGTTGAACTGAAGTTTCCTCACCTCCCTCTGTGTCGTGTGTAGATCTGAGTGCGAGCTCAAATTCTCGATGCCGATTCCTTCACCGATCTCGATAGAGACATCAAACGCCTTCAGTGGATTCTCCGACATCATGAAAACAGACTTTGGCTCCGGAGAAGGTTTGTTCAAAAACATTTCAGGCTTTAACCTGCCGTAACAAACCATACTCTACTCTTTGACAGTGTGTCCCGCGGAGCTTCATGTGGACGTGCAGCTGGACCAGGGACCTTATGGAATTCTACATTTCGCAATCTCGGCGGAGCACTGCCAGGCCCTGTGCAACATCCACCCCCAATGCCAAGTCTTCATGTTCATGAAGTAGGGCTGTCAAACAATTACATTTTTTTAGTTGATTAATCTTACAGAAATGGTGATGATTAATCACATTTTTAACATTCTATTTCAAATCCACTCCAATTGAAGTTAAATGAGATTATCAAATGTAATGATACAATGTCATTCAGACCAAATGTGCTTAAATCTGTTGGATTTGGTCACAACCTTTTGCTTTGGGCACAACCAAAATGAGCTGTTAATGAAAGGGCAGCTTTAATTCAGCGAGTTTAGTTTAGTTTAGTTTAGTTTAGTTTCAGGAGAAGACACGGACACTATTTGCAGAGAAGTTCTGTGGCGTGTTTGGTCTTATGTCCACGTTACCACGGCGCCATTCGTCACAGCCGTGTTGTCGTTAGCCGCTCACAGCCGTGTTGTTGTTAGCCGCTCACAGCCGTGTTGTCGTTAGCCGCTCACAGCCGTGTTGTTGTTAGCCGCTCACAGCCGTGTTGTCGTTAGCCGCTCACAGCCGTGTTGTTGTTAGCCGCTCACAGCCGTGTTGTTGTTAGCCGCTCACAGCCGTTGTTGTTGTTAGCCGCTCACAGCCGTGTTGTTGTTAGCCGCTCACAGCCGTGTTGTTGTTAGCCGCTCACAGCCGTGTTGTCGTTAGCCGCTCACAGCCGTGTTGTTGTTAGCCGCTCACAGCCGTGTTGTCGTTAGCCGCTCACAGCCGTGTTGTTGTTAGCCGCTCACAGCCGTGTTGTTGTTAGCCGCTCACAGCCGTGTTGTTGTTAGCCGCTCACAGCCGTGTTGTCGTTAGCCGCTCACAGCCGTGTTGTTGTTAGCCGCTCACAGCCGTGTTGTCGTTAGCCGCTCACAGCCGTGTTGTTGTTAGCCGCTCACAGCCGTGTTGTCGTTAGCCGCTCACAGCCGTGTTGTCGTTAGCCGCTCACAGCCGTGTTGTCGTTAGCCGCTCACAGCCGTGTTGTCGTTAGCCGCTCACAGCCGTGTTGTCGTTAGCGGCTCACAGCCGTGTTGTTGTTAGCCGCTCACAGCCGTGTTGTTGTTAGCCGCTCACAGCCGTGTTGTTGTTAGCCGCTCACAGCCGTGTTGTCGTTAGCGGCTCACAGCCGTGTTGTCGTTAGCGGCTCACAGCCGTGTTGTTGTTAGCCGCTCACAGCCGTGTTGTTGTTAGCCGCTCACAGCCGTGTTGTTGTTAGCCGCTCACAGCCGTGTTGTTGTTAGCCGCTCACAGCCGTGTTGTTGTTAGCCGCTCACAGCCGTGTTGTTGTTAGCCGCTCACAGCCGTGTTGTCGTTAGCGGCTCACAGCCGTGTTGTTGTTAGCGGCTCACAGCCGTGTTGTCGTTAGCCGCTCACAGCCGTGTTGTCGTTAGCCGCTCACAGCCGTGTTGTCGTTAGCCGCTCACAGCCGTGTTGTTGTTAGCCGCTCACAGCCGTGTTGTCGTTAGCCGCTCACAGCCGTGTTGTCGTTAGCCGCTCACAGCCGTGTTGTTGTTAGCGGCTCACAGCCGTGTTGTTGTTAGCCGCTCACAGCCGTGTTGTCGTTAGCCGCTCACAGCCGTGTTGTCGTTAGCCGCTCACAGCCGTGTTGTCGTTAGCCGCTCACAGCCGTGTTGTCGTTAGCGGCTCACAGCCGTGTTGTCGTTAGCCGCTCACAGCCGTGTTGTTGTTAGCGGCTCACAGCCGTGTTGTCGTTAGCGGCTCACAGCCGTGTTGTCGTTAGCGGCTCACAGCCGTGTTGTTGTTAGCCGCTCACAGCCGTGTTGTCGTTAGCCGCTCACAGCCGTGTTGTTGTTAGCCGCTCACAGCCGTGTTGTCGTTAGCCGCTCACAGCCGTGTTGTCGTTAGCCGCTCACAGCCGTGTTGTTGTTAGCGGCTCACAGCCGTGTTGTTGTTAGCGGCTCACAGCCGTGTTGTCGTTAGCCGCTCACAGCCGTGTTGTCGTTAGCCGCTCACAGCCGTGTTGTCGTTAGCCGCTCACAGCCGTGTTGTCGTTAGCCGCTCACAGCCGTGTTGTTGTTAGCCGCTCACAGCCGTGTTGTTGTTAGCGGCTCACAGCCGTGTTGTTGTTAGCCGCTCACAGCCGTGTTGTTGTTAGCCGCTCACAGCCGTGTTGTCGTTAGCCGCTCACAGCCGTGTTGTTGTTAGCCGCTCACAGCCGTGTTGTCGTTAGCCGCTCACAGCCGTGTTGTCGTTAGCCGCTCACAGCCGTGTTGTCGTTAGCGGCTCACAGCCGTGTTGTCGTTAGCGGCTCACAGCCGTGTTGTTGTTAGCGGCTCACAGCCGTGTTGTTGTTAGCCGCTCACAGCCGTGTTGTTGTTAGCCGCTCACAGCCGTGTTGTTGTTAGCCGCTCACAGCCGTGTTGTTGTTAGCCGCTCACAGCCGTGTTGTTGTTAGCGGCTCACAGCCGTGTTGTTGTTAGCCGCTCACAGCCGTGTTGTCGTTAGCCGCTCACAGCCGTGTTGTTGTTAGCCGCTCACAGCCGTGTTGTTGTTAGCCGCTCACAGCCGTGTTGTTGTTAGCGGCTCACAGCCGTGTTGTTGTTAGCCGCTCACAGCCGTGTTGTTGTTAGCCGCTCACAGCCGTGTTGTCGTTAGCCGCTCACAGCCGTGTTGTTGTTAGCCGCTCACAGCCGTGTTGTCGTTAGCCGCTCACAGCCGTGTTGTTGTTAGCGGCTCACAGCCGTGTTGTTGTTAGCCGCTCACAGCCGTGTTGTTGTTAGCCGCTCACAGCCGTGTTGTCGTTAGCCGCTCACAGCCGTGTTGTTGTTAGCCGCTCACAGCCGTGTTGTTGTTAGCCGCTCACAGCCGTGTTGTCGTTAGCCGCTCACAGCCGTGTTGTTGTTAGCGGCTCACAGCCGTGTTGTTGTTAGCGGCTCACAGCCGTGTTGGTGTTAGCCGCTCACAGCCGTGTTGTCGTTAGCCGCTCACAGCCGTGTTGTCGTTAGCCGCTCACAGCCGTGTTGTCGTTAGCCGCTCACAGCCGTGTTGTTGTTAGCCGCTCACAGCCGTGTTGTTGTTAGCCGCTCACAGCCGTGTTGTTGTTAGCCGCTCACAGCCGTGTTGTTGTTAGCCGCTCACAGCCGTGTTGTCGTTAGCCGCTCACAGCCGTGTTGTCGTTAGCCGCTCACAGCCGTGTTGTTGTTAGCCGCTCACAGCCGTGTTGTCGTTAGCCGCTCACAGCCGTGTTGTTGTTAGCCGCTCACAGCCGTGTTGTTGTTAGCCGCTCACAGCCGTGTTGTTGTTAGCCGCTCACAGCCGTGTTGTTGTTAGCCGCTCACAGCCGTGTTGTTGTTAGCCGCTCACAGCCGTGTTGTTGTTAGCCGCTCACAGCCGTGTTGTTGTTAGCGGCTCACAGCCGTGTTGTTGTTAGCCGCTCACAGCCGTGTTGTTGTTAGCCGCTCACAGCCGTGTTGTTGTTAGCCGCTCACAGCCGTGTTGTTGTTAGCCGCTCACAGCCGTGTTGTTGTTAGCGGCTCACAGCCGTGTTGTCGTTAGCCGCTCACAGCCGTGTTGTTGTTAGCCGCTCACAGCCGTGTTGTTGTTAGCCGCTCACAGCCGTGTTGTTGTTAGCCGCTCACAGCCGTGTTGTTGTTAGCCGCTCACAGCCGTGTTGTTGTTAGCCGCTCACAGCCGTGTTGTTGTTAGCCGCTCACAGCCGTGTTGTTGTTAGCGGCTCACAACCAGAGCGGCCGTGGAGGAGGCGGACTTCAGTTCACAGCAAACAACAGTCCAGCAGTCACACGCGTATTCTTTTAAAACATGAATACCCAGAAGGCCTACCTGCTCTGATGCATTTCACACGCAGCATTCTGAGTGAGATTATGGATAAATGGGCGGTCATTCGGACATGCATTAATGCGTTAAAAAGAATGTACGCGTTAATGAAAAATGTAATTAACGTGAGTTAACGCGATAATTTTGACAGCCCTAACGCAAAGTCATCAGTCTGGTAAAACTAACCTTTCTCTCTGTGAGCGGCACGGTGGCTGAGTGGCCCTTGCTGAGTAGCACTTTCACTTCTCAGCAAGAAGGTGCTGGGTTCAAATCCCGGTCGGAACAGGACCTTTCTGAGTAGAGTTTGCCCCCTCCGGGTGCTCCGGTTTCCCCTACCACTAGAATAGATCTGGCATGTGCCTCCTGTAGGCGACCTCACTCCATCTCTGTGTGGAGTGAGAGACAAATGCCCAAAAATAAATAAATAAATATAAAGTGCTTTGTGACTCTGAGAAAAGCGCTATGTAAATAAACATGACTTACTTACACCTCAGAACCTGTGACATGTTTCTTTACAGGTTTGATCAGTCCCTTTTTTTTTTGAGACCATTCCCATCAAGAAACCAGGAGTCACATCCGGCCGAGCCCAGAAAGGATGCAAAGTGGACTTTAGTGCGTAAAGTTAACAGAACAGCCACTCAGCCACCGTGGGCGGCACGCTCCCATCTCTGTGTGGAGTGAGAGACAAATGCCCATAATTAACAATTGTAAACCGCTTTGAGACTCAGATCTGCAGTGAAAAGGCGGTATATAAATAAAAAACTTACTAACTTACTTACTTACTAGAACATAATATATGTGACATCACTACAGTGGCCCAAAGTAGTTTTTTCATTCCCTTTAGTTCGAGCGATCTTTCTCTTTTGTTCTCGGGAGGCAGCGAAATGCCTCGGCTCGCTTTGATGACATAGCACGAGCTGCCCCGCCTCCAGGGGGTGATTGACAGGGGGAGAATTCAGAACAACGAATCAGTGCATGCAGCCTCTCTCCAGATTCCAGCAAATGGTCCTGACATCTGTTAAAATCATGTCTATCAATCATTTTCATCACCTTTAATTGTCCATTTCTGGTCCTCAAACCACAGAACTAGCCCCTGGCATCATGTCAACTTGGAGAAAATCTGTGGTTTGGTGTAAGCCATTCGTAAACTCCCATCAATTATCATCTCCTACATGTACGTCTGGTCTTACCATGTGTAAACTCTGGTCCATGATCATTTCCTACATGTACGTCTGGTCTTACCATGTGTAAACTCTGGTCCATGGTCATCTCCTACATGTACGTCTGGTCTTACCATGTGTAAACTCTGGTCCATTATCATTTCCTACATGTACGTCTGGTCTTACCATGTGTAAACTCTGGTCCATGATCATCTCCTACATGTACGTCTGGTCTTACCATGTGTAAACTCTGGTCCATTATCATTTCCTACATGTGCGTCTGGTCTTACCATGTGTAAACTCTGGTCCATGATCATCTCCTACATGTACGTCTGGTCTTACCATGTGTAAACTCTGGTCCATGATCATTTCCTACATGTACGTCTGGTCTTACCATGTGTAAACTCTGGTCCATGATCATTTCCTACATGTACGTCTGGTCTTACCATGTGTAAACTCTGGACCATGGTCATCTCCTACATGTACGTCTGGTCTTACCATGTGTAAACTCTGGTCCATTATCATCTCCTACATGTACGTCTGGTCTTACCATGTGTAAACTCTGGTCCATGGTCATTTCCTACATGTGCGTCTGGTCTTAACATGTGTAAACTCTGGTCCATGGTCATTTCCTACATGTACGTCTGGTCTTACCATGTGTAAACTCTGGTCCATGATCATTTCCTACATGTACGTCTGGTCTTACCATGTGTAAACTCTGGTCCATGATCATTTCCTACATGTACGTCTGGTCTTACCATGTGTAAACTCTGGTCCATGATCATTTCCTACATGTACGTCTGGTCTTACCATGTGTAAACTCTGGTCCATGATCATTTCCTACATGTACGTCTGGTCTTACCATGTGTAAATGGTACCGGACCATGGAGAATGCGATAGTAAAATAATCTGTTCTGGTTCAATCCAAATATCAAGAAACTGAAGCCGGAGCAAGAGGAATGTTTAGTAAATGTCATTGAAGCAAAGATGTTGTGGCTCTACTCCCCACGGGCTCCGTTAGTGACAAAGGAGATGGCTAAAGCTAGGCTACATGCTAAAGCTAGGCTATATGCTAAAGCTAGGCTATATGCTAAAGCTAGGCTAAATGCTAAATGCCTCACTCACTCGGGCTCATTACATACGTCACAGTAAACTCAGATCCAATGGTTTCAATCTGCAAAAGGAGTTAGCCCCTCCCACCTGTTCATGGAGTCAATGGAGCAAATCCAGACCTTAGTGTAGGGTGAGAAAAGTCGATATCACACATAACTGAAGTTATTTAATTGATATCGGAGAATTGGATCAAAAACAGTAATGTAGTAAATACAATAATTGATAATAGCGAGTTAGTCCAATTCTCTTCAATAGAATCTGAAGGTAATGAATTCTTTTACAAATCAGTGACCCAATTTCTGGAGTTAAATCAGTACAAATATCACATTCAGACAAAGATGGTTTTGTAGATTTAATGCAGTATACACAATACAGACTAGATATGAAATTTGCAAATTGTCAAGAATAACATGAAGGAAACGTTGATTGCAAGATACATGGTTAAAATGCTATGGCTAAGGTGAGCTAAGGCTAAAGCAAAGCCTTTGTCCATGAAAGGATTGGAAGGCCGAGGCCTGCATGTGTCCTTGGTAGGAGAAGTGTTCTTTGAAGTGTAGGTTTTAATAAAGCCAACAACTGTGTGCAAGAGCAGATCATACAACCAGAATGGGCCTTTGGTCGATGGCAGTCCTTGTTGGGTCTTGATGCTGATGAATGGTTGGTCCCTTGGGACCTGGACCATGGGCCTGCTCATGTGGCTGAACCAAGTCCTCCCACGATCCACAGTCTAGGAGCCACAGTTCAGTAACTTCTTCAGGTTGAAGCTGGAGGCTATGGAAGGGTTGTGGAAGTCCTCTCAAACGTGGAGCTGAGGTTTGAACCTATCTTGGAGGCCCAGGGCCCCCTTTGTTGCTTGGGCAGGACCCAGAGGTCCTGTTACTCCAAAGCAGACTTCTGTTCTGTGGATCCTTGCATATCTTCACACGTTGAAGAGTCGTTGGGGGAAGGGTGTTGCCATGGCACTTATCTTAAGACATTCTTACCACAATAAGACCTGAACCACAACATTTACACACAGTGGAGATAATATGTCTCCATCTAAAACAAAATGGCTTTGATTATGGAAAGATGTCATTTTCGTTCCTCCTACATTAGTACAAATGAAATGAGTACAATGGTGTGGTAAGACCAGGCTAATGTTGGCTAAATGAATAGGGTTAGAATCAAGGACTTAGCTCGCATTTATTCTCATCAAAAGACATTTTCTGCTGAATCAAACACAGTGGAAATGAGATTGGATAATTCTGCACAAGCTGTATTTGATTTAAAAGCTTCAATTCGACCCATTTTTTAATTTATTTATTCATTTCTTTGACAGGGAAAGTCAACATAGAACAAAACAAGCTTGTAACTGATGCGATGCAAAAAGCTTTAAGTTTATTTTCAACTCCAGTCCCTGGTTGGGCTTTTCTACAACCAGGGAGTGTGAATATTTAGCAGTATTATCTCAAAACCGCGCTAAATGTCACTGCTTTATTGTGCAGGTTGGAAGCAAGTTACTTTTAAGGGATCGTTCTTCGGACCTACTCTGAGCAAGGTTTCTCAGCCTGATCTTAAGTCATGCCAAGAATCCTGCAACAAGAAGCCCAACTGTCTTTTCTACGCCTTTTACTCAAAGGACTACTATGTTTTCCAGCACAGGTAAAGCAATCATTCCTCTTTAAAGTGACTTAAAACAACAGTTAAAACAGTGTTTGGCTGAGTCGGTAAATGTCATTCATCTGTAAATAAGTCCATACTAAAATCATGTACAGTATATAACTCTGTCCTATATGTACAGTATATAACTCCTGTCCTATATGTACAGTATATAACTCCTGTCCTATATGTACAGTATATAACTCTGTCCTATATGTACAGTATATAACTCCTGTCCTATATGTACAGTATATAACTCTGTCCTATATGTACAGTATATAACTCTGTCCTATATGTACAGTATATAACTCTGTCCTATATGTACAGTATATAACTCTGTCCTATATGTACAGTATATAACTCTGTCCTATATGTACAGTATATAACTCTGTCCTATATGTACAGTATATAACTCCTGTCTATATGTACAGTATATAACTCCTGTCCTATATGTACAGTATACAACTCCTGTCCTATATGTACAGTATATAACTCTGTCCTATATGTACAGTATATAACTCCTGTCTATATGTACAGTATATAACTCCTGTCCTATATGTACAGTATATAACTCCTGTCTATATGTACAGTATATAACTCTGTCCTATATGTACAGTATATAACTCTGTCCTATATGTACAGTATATAACTCCTGTCCTATATGTACAGTATATAACTCTGTCCTATATGTACAGTATATAACTCCTGTCCTATATGTACAGTATACAACTCCTGTCCTATATGTACAGTATATAACTCTGTCCTATATGTACAGTATATAACTCCTGTCCTATATGTACAGTATATAACTCTGTCCTATATGTACAGTATATAACTCCTGTCTATATGTACAGTATATAACTCTGTCCTATATGTACAGTATATAACTCTGTCCTATATGTACAGTATATAACTCCTGTCTATATGTACAGTATATAACTCTGTCCTATATGTACAGTATATAACTCTGTCCTATATGTACAGTATATAACTCCTGTCCTATATGTACAGTATATAAATCCTGTCTATATGTACAGTATATAACTCCTGTCCTATATGTACAGTATATAAATCCTGTCCTATATGTACAGTATATAAATCCTGTCTATATGTACAGTATATAACTCCTGTCCTATATGTACAGTATATAACTCCTGTCCTATATGTACAGTATATAAATCCTGTCTATATGTACAGTATATAACTCCTGTCTATATGTTCCAGGATGAAATGCTTCTTGATGCGGGACTTGACTTTGCCAATGCCTCACGCAGTTTATAAACGTGACGCAATTTCAGGATTTGGGATGAAGTGTAGTGTCTGGAAATGTGAATTACCAAAGGAGTAAAAAAATAAGTAAAATAAGAGATTCAATAAACTTCATTTCACGTGTTTGTGCCTCTGTTTCTTTACCAAACTGTCAAAGAAAACAGAGTACAATGAAAAACATGCTGTATATTTGCACCATGTGTTGATGAGAAAATGCTGATTCAAGAGAAACAGAAGAAGCAGGTTTTAATTTAACTTTATTTTAAATGCTTTGCAACATTAACAGAAAAACCTTCATCCCTGGACATTACAGTACATTTTGACACGGCAGATATAACTCCACTCAAAATATTGCACGTTTAATGGTAGTCTATGCACACAATCCATCTGCATTAAGGTGCTTTCAAAGATATCCCTTCACTTCTTTAACATTTGACTCCAGTCCTTTGTCTTCCTGCTGCTGTGACTGAAACGGGGGCGTCACGACCGACCAGGCCATTTCTATGACGCGTTCAAAGCTCAGCCAATCGGTGCCCTGCTCACATTACCGGACAAACAATGGCGTTGCATGTATGTGGAGGGAAGGGGGCGGAGTTACAGCATGGCCAGAGGGGCACGTGTCGCCCCACCCGGTCTCGGCCTGTCACAGAACATCAGTCGGTCAACCATCAGCATCCGGTTGGACGACTGCCTCAGCCCTGGACTCTACGGTACCAATAGACCCTAAATACACAGCCAAGAATGTAGCTAAATCCAGGCTGCAGTAATTATCATGAGCTAAAGGTGCTAGCTCGGTTTAGTTGTCGGGTTTTCACTCATCTCACCAAAACTAACAAAACTTGACTGATTTAGGCCAATCCCGACCAGTTTTACAGAAGGACCTGCGCTCTCTCGTCAAGTTCCAGCGTTAACATCCGACGGCAACATTTCTCTACGTTAATATTTAGCTCACAGAAAATTTCAACTAAATATGAACAACATATTCACAGCTTTATTCAATAATTACAAAAATATACATCCATAATAAAAACGGTTGATTTCAAAAGTAAAAAGGGAACACACTCATGCAATGTTGAATATACGTAAAAGGGTCTTCCACAAGTAAGGCAAGAAATAAACGGACAATAATAATAAAAAGATGACATTGTGGAGGAGGCGGTGGAGTCCCTTTGACGGAGGATCTAACATGGATATTGTGCAAAACATTTCATACACTTTTAGACAGAATGGCTCTGTTCAGGCAGCTGTGTGACGTTTCCATTGGGAAAACAAAAACGAAATGGTTCCTCCCAGGTTTGTTTTTGTGGTTCTGGCATCACTTCATGGTCAAAAAGCGGATGTGCACTACTCCTCATCTGGGTTTCAGTTTAACTAGTCTGCAGACGAGTTTAGTACTTGCTACATCTCGCTAGAACCAACCTTTGAAACAACTAATGCCCAGAGAAAACCCGTCGGGAAAACATCGTCCATCTTTGAAAGAATGGACTGAGTTTTGAACCAAGCCAAACCCGTCCCCACAGACTTTGGCGATCGAACCCAACCCCCACACATCCTTCAGATCCCAGTCAGACTAAAGAAGGAGGGACACCAACAGCAGAAGCAGCTCTGAAATCTGCGGTGATTATGGAGTCTCTGAACGTAGACGATGCAGAGGAACAGAGAGTCCGGTCCAACAGAACTTTCCTCTTCTGCATCTCGCCTTCTTCACCAGAGTTTGTTTTGGCCGAGGTCCACTTCAGGGAGACTGTTGGGAGTGCACCTTCTCC
The DNA here is from genome assembly GCA_964034765.1 of Knipowitschia caucasica. Classification (NCBI taxonomy): domain Eukaryota; kingdom Metazoa; phylum Chordata; class Actinopteri; order Gobiiformes; family Gobiidae; genus Knipowitschia; species Knipowitschia caucasica. The sequence continues at coordinate 1,749,318 of OZ035829.1, read as the reverse complement.
GTCATCTGCTTGGCGCTGTAGTAGGACAGGCTCAGGCCCATGATGGCCAGCATCATGGCGATCTGGTTGACAGCACGGTCCTGGGGCTGGGTCTGGATTTCACCAGCGACCTGCCTCTGCACAAAGATAAAGACTTTGATTATTAGAAATGGATGAGGTGAGAATATTGACAAAGGACAGTGACAGCTTCTGGAAAACTGCTCCAGTCCGAGCTGAGAGAAAAGTTGGTAAACTATTGATCCAACGACTGCATTGAAATAGTTTGTAAGATCTCAGTCACATTAAAGTTTAAATTCATTCTTCATTTCTGACAAAAGCATCAGAACCAAGCATTTGGTTGTCCTGTTTTCGGGGCCCCTACATATAAACTGTTGAGGAGGTCACAGACTTGGAAATTGCTTTGGCTCAGTGCAACAGTCAGAAAGAGATAATAAAAATAAAAAACACTTCTAAAGAATAAATTTAAATTTAAAATAGAGTTACAGTTACTATTTACAATATACAAGTGCACACAAACTATATAAACTGTTGTGCTTCTTGGGGGTCCCTTCACAAACCTACATGTCTAAGTGTAAAAGATGTGGATTAAACTGTTAAATAAACCAGTTCTTTTACCTCTGGTTGTTTGCACTGGACCTTTGTGTGATTTAACAACATCCACCAAAAGATCTGAAAGGTCCAGAGCAAACAACCAGAGGTAAAGAAAAAACTGGTTCTGATGCTTTTGCCAGAAATGTTGAAGAATTAAAATGAATCTTTAATGTAGTTTGAGTTTACACAAACTAATCCAATGTAGTTGTTGGTTCAATAACTTACCAACTTTACCTCAGAGTAAGGGTTAGAAATCCATCGTAAGTGAGCTGCAGAGTTTCATACTAAATGTAAGTAAAGATTTTTTTTTTAAAGAACTACAACTTCATTTCTGGCTCGATGTCAGACGTTGAGGCTCATGTAATAGTCAAATTCTTTGCGGTTCTACCCAAAGCCAAACCCAGCCCTGGAGCAGAGACCGCCTCGTGTACATTTCGGAGCACAGGGACTGGCCTCCTGCTGTTCCCAGAGTCAGGATGAAACGAAGCAGCATTTCAGATTTATGCAGCTACAACATGGAACAGTCTGAGGTTTCTCTGGACTCTGTCTAACGAGAAGGACTGAACCAGGACACTACAGTAATGAACATTGGTCTCTCCCCATGGTCCAGTACCATGGTCCAGTACCATGGTCCAGTACCATGGTCCAGTACCATGTGTTCTATAATCTGTTTGATTCTGATCTGTGTTGGTGATTTCAACAGTTTTGTCCAGTCTGAGAAAACTACTGTTGTGATTTAGGGCGATACAAGAACAAATAGAACTGATTGTTTCTAGTTTCCTCGTGAATTAACTCAGCACAGGTACATTTATGGTCTTCATAACTTTACTCCGTTTCTATGTAGTTTATTTCTACGCCATCCTTACTTGAATTTATCTTTTATTTTTGAAATGTCAGCAGTTTATCATAGTTACCATAGCAACACCCCGTTTACTGACAGCTGTTAGCAGTTAGCATTTGGTAGCCTAACTGTTTTTGCTGCATTTAAAGTGATACACACGCACGTCTTAAGCCTAGCGTACATCGGACTGGCAACTGATTATATCCGTCGCATATGAGTTGCTGCCCCGCACACATCGACAATCTGGCGAAAACGGGCAACTCTGAGTTGCAGGCCAGTCTCTTGAATAACAGCGCGTACATCGACAGCAACTGGCCTCAACTACAGTGTGTTTTCTGACATAAACTGTTGCGGGCGCGCTATACACGCAATACACACACGTTGTCGGAGCGGCGCATGGAGCGCGCACATCGGGGCAACTGAGGACAACTAGTTGCCGAAAAGTAGAACACGGGCAACTGACTGGAACTGGAGACCGACTGATCATCTCCAGTTGTAAGAGCGCGCACATCGACCGATTTTGGCAACTGATCATCTCCATCATCTCCTCTCAGTTGCCAAAAGCCGCCTTGAAACTGTCCCCAGTTTCTCTGTCGATGTACGCTAGGCTTTAGTAAATGTTACGTTTTTTGGGGGGAATTTCTTATAACTGCATTGGTTTGAAAGGGAGCAGTCAAAATGGCGGCTCTGGGAGTGTTCTGGGAGTTTGTTTAGCTTTGGATAAACTGTCCTCACACTGTGCCCTCTCCCGCCACTAACACATTAATTCACTTTGCTCTGGTCTGGTGAACTTCTGAGCTCGTGTAAAGCCCTATCCCCGGACTGGCTTTGTTTCCCAATTATCTAAAATGCAAACAATGGCGTACGATGGTTTTGGACGTATACAGAGCCTTTCATGACCAGGGGGCCAGTGACCAGGGGGCCAGTGACCAGGGGGCCAGTGACCAGGGCGACGGGCCCAAAGGAAAGATCTGAGCGCAATTAGTGTCATCGCTGATTCAATTATGAACTGAAAGATCGCACTAGTTGCACCCAATGAAGCAGAAGCAGTAATAGTCAAGCAGTAACAGCGGTCCATCACGGGGTTAGAGCTTTTAAGTTCTCACTAGTATTGATTAGTAGCACATTTTTATACAAAGGTCAAAGTTATGAAGACCAAAAACATACAAAACTGGAATAAAATGAAAAGATTAATGTTTCTGACCAACACTCAATCCTGGACCGGTTTAGAAACAGCGTTTACAACAGTTAGATTTTTGTTTTGCTATAAATCATTGACCAGTTTAAAACCTGGATGAATTAGTTGCAATTAATAAAATCAGTGAAAAATCTAACACGCGTCACGTCGGCGTCAGTCGACTGGCGTCAGTTTACTGTCAACAGACTAAACTGGCATTTCCATTAATATAGACCTTCCTTTACCTGGAGGAGGCGGAAGTATCCAGGAGTCAGTCGGCCCAGTCTGATGATCATGTCTGAGGTTGGGACTCGCGGCTCTGGGACCTGAACACAACAAACATTCATCTGTAACTAAAAAAATAGAAACTGATCCAAGTTTTGTTTGTTGAACACTGGGACTAGAACAAACACCTTCAGCCATGTGAAAACCATGCGGCACTGTGGCTGAGTGGTTAGCACCCCGCTTCTCAGTAAGAAGGTCCGGGGTTCAAATCCCGGTTGTAACAGGGTCTTTCTGAGTGGAGTTCCATGTTCTTCCAGTGCAGGTTTCCTCCGGGTGCTCCGGTTTCCCCTACCACTAAAAACATGCTCGCTAGGTTAAATCCTCCAGCTCTGGTCCTGACCGAGCCGAGCATCAACATCTGGACATGGGTTCTCAGGCACTGTTACTACGGCGACCACTGCTCCTGACGTAAGCCTTAGGGCATCAGGGTCAAATGCAGAGGATGGGTTGTCCTACGGGGATCAATGCGGTGCACCTTTACCGTAGAAAACCCAATGAGTCGTAATGATCCAAGACTACTTTAATGGACTTTGTTTTATTCTCCGATCTGTGTTGGAGACTGACGGTTTGGTAAAGTCCTCCGAGATGACTGCTGTGATTTAGGGCAATACAAGAATGTAATGTTTTTTAATTATATAGCACATTTTACAGACTAAGCTACAGACCCAAAGCTAACCCAGGGTTCAGAGAGTTTTCCAGTCTCTCCACACGGTGATGACTGAAGCGAGACCAGAACAGACTGGTTCATCAAAGCCTCCGACCAAACACCCGCCATTCACTCACTACATTCAGACCTGCACATGTTGTTAGTGATGGGGGAAACCGGAGCACCCGGAGGAAACCTACAAAAACACGAGAGACCATGCAAACTTCACTCAGAAAGACCCTGTTCCGGCCGGGATTCAAACCCAGGAGTTTCTTGCTGAGAAAGGAGTGTGCTAACCACTCAGCCACCGAGAATAACTTTAATTAAATTAAGCTCCAATGAAATGGTTTTTGGACGTTCAGTTTGCCCGTAAAGTGCCAAAGTCAAAAGAGGAAGACAGAACTGCAGAACAATCATTCTCCAAATCCTGAGGAAGGACATCTTTGACTTGAAGCACATTTCTCCAACATTTAGTCACTTCTGAAATACCTCTAACTCACAACGGACCAGATTAAAGACTTTTCCAAATTCGCCGCTGGAGGATTCTTTGTGAGCCGGGAATCAAATTTACCAAGTTTGATCTGGATTCGGAGCAGAACAAAAAGTCTTTTCATGCTGCGCCATCAACTCAATCATTGAAGCAGAGATAATGAGTCTACACTGCAGAAAGGGTTCAAAACTGACAAAACGCATCTTAATTTGAGCACATTTTGACTTCCTTAAAAACAAGAAAATAAAACAGTTGTTGATAAAAGACTGATGACTTTCCCAGTGGAGAATCTAGTTTAAACAGTCAGAATGTGCCCAGATTAAGATTAAAACTACTTAATTTAAGCATTTTTTACCGAATTTTATACTTTTTGCAGTGTAGGGAGATGAGATATACAAGACGGGGCAAGGAAGGGCCAAAGAGGTTGAATTATTGGGGGCAAGAATATCGAGGTTTCAAAAGGGAAAGGTGGGAAGCTAAAAGTGAGGAGCGCAAACCTGGCAACGTGTCAAAAATCCAAAGTGTTACGCCAAAATAAAAAAAAACAATTGACAAAAATATATTAGTTTCAGAGAGTTTTAACTGAATGATGGCAGCTCTGAATCCAGCAGAGAAGTGAAGTTGAGCAGAGAAGGCGGTGGCTCAGAGCTGCACCTTTTTATACGGCTTTGCTCTTACCCAACCAGACGGACGGCTCGCACACAGCTGTCCCAAAACATGACTCCTGATGGCTGCATCCCAAACACACGCCCCCCACAACCAAAAACAGCCCTGTCGCATGTGCTTTACTCGAGTATCAGAGCCTTCGAGGCAAAGTCGGAACAGCAGCAGCAGCAGAGAGATTATAAAGAGAGGACTTGTTAGATAAAAACATGTTATATAATGTATTTGCATGGGTTTGTTTACATAACTCATGTTTACGTCTGGCAGCTAGCAGAGGTAGCCTGGAAGCTAAGACTGAACACACGGAAGAGAAGAAGAAGCAGTAAAAGTCACACCAGCAGGAATTTGGCGCAACCTCAAAAATGCATTGTACAATTAGACAAAAAAAAAAAGTAGGATCTGAAAATAGATGGATGTCACAATGGATAAATGTACTTGGCATTAACTTCCAAGCTGCAAAAAGTGACGAAAAATAAGAAATTGCTAATTGCACATTTTGACTGAGCTTTATAACAAGATTCTGCAGTGGGACAAAGCAAAATGATCTTGTTTGATGAATATACAAGAAATCTCTCCTTTTAAATGAGGAAATACAGCAACAGTTCTTGAAATAAGACCAAATGGCTTTGTCTCACTGGAGAATATAGTTTTAGATCTAGTCAGAATGTGTAAAATTAGGATCAAAAACACTCGATTCAAGCCATTACTACCTCATGTTATTTAAGTACATCTCATCTCTTGTATTTTATTTTTTTCAGTGTACATATACAAAGTTATGGTTAAACTGAACAGCAAGAAATGAGTCCAGGTTTAGCCTTAAAGGTCCCTCTCTGTCAGAAGCAACAGCTGTGGTGAATTTGTGATGGAAAACCTGGCGCCTGTAGAACCTCCAGTCCAGGGACGCAAAGTCAAAGTCGTCTCGCTAAAAATCCATCCATTAAAATATGTTTTACTATTTTATCTAATGCTCGACTTTTCTCCAATCCTGCTTCCATCGCAGTGATAAAATAGGTGTGGACCGTGTCACTCATCGGACTCGTTTACTGCAGGTAAACAACTTTTATTTAGACACTTGTGACATGTGCATCAGGACGCAGACTGACTGCGCATCAGGACGCAGACTGACTGCGCATCAGGACGCAGACTGACTGCGCATCAGGACGCAGACTGACTGCGCATCAGGACGCAGACTGTGCTAGTTTGTATCAAGGAAGATCAAAGAAAATCCCATTGAACGACACATGTGATATAGATATGACGACAATTGACTTGTGTTCAAGTCGATGCATTTGTACAGAGCCCTACATCACAGCAGCGTCTGAGGACTTCACAAACTTGTCAATTCAGCAAAAATCACAAACTGTTGAACACAGCACAGCTTTTGATGTATTACTGTTTATTTTGTTACTAAAGTCACACATTTACCAACAACAAACCCACTTTCAGGCCCAGTCTTGGCTCGTCTCTATACATTCAATACATTCTACATGGTACACTGTGTTCTTTCCACTCCACCAATGACATTCCATCTCCACTCCTCTCTCACTGGCCCCTCCCCACGCACTACACACGCTACACACACGCCTCCAAAAAGCAACACGCCTCCTGGGTCTCCTTCCAGCTCCAGCACATGTGGGAATCCAACACTAGCTCATTGCTCAGACACTAGTTCTGCAAAATCCCCCAAACAGCACAAAATATGTATTCATGTTTGATCATTTCATCTCAGCCCTTTATTTCCGACAGCTTGATCATGGCCGTTACCATAGCGACACAATGCTATGTGTCTTGGAACATGCAGGATTCATTAAAACATCTTTAACAAAAAGACTAAAAACCCATAATTTAATCTTTGTCGTTCCAATGCATTCCAGAGTGAAAAAACTCACAACAGCTGAAGTCCATCTTTGTCATTCTAGTGCCATTAACACATAAGAACCTAAAACCAAGACTAATACAATAATATAATGAGAACAGATGCAGGTTTCTTCCCTCACTCTGGATTTGCATTTAGAAAACACACAAATGTATTTAAACTAACAATAAAACCACCTCTGACTGAAGAAAGCAGCTCCACAGTCTCTGGATCTGCTTTGATTGATCTGTATGTTTTACTGCATTGTCTACAACTTTGATTACCCTTTTATTACAAAATATGGACCATTTTCTTTTGAGTCTTGACTAAGTATGAATAAAAACATGTCAAAAAGTGCAGTGTAAAGTTCCCTAGAATCAACACCTCAGGAAATCAGCAGGATCCAAGCAACAAAGGGATCAACAGCTGCTGCAATGATAATAATAAATGCAGCGTAAAGATTCAAAGATATTTTTATAGTGTATTAACTTATGGTAATTGTAAACATGATTCTATTCTACACTGTTCTTTGCTTTTCTAACAGAGGTGTCATGTCTGGTCCAGTTCTTTTAGTGCGAGCCAAGGAACAGAATGTACAGTGCTCGGTCTGCACTGACAGTAAAGTATGGACACGTTATGGACAATGGAAAACAAAATATACGTTTAAATGCAATAAACCCTGCACTTGTCAAATTGTTAGTTTTAAATATTGCAAAAAATGGCCACATCTTTGCACAAAAATAGTAAGAGCGTAGAGACAGTGGTTTGAAGCAAAAAAATAAATGCATGTAATTTAGAAAAAGAAAATCAGGCAAGAACATCCAGGCAAAAATATGGACAAAAACACATTTCTTTAGACAGGCTTTAGTTTTTCAGTTTTAACACAAATGGCTCAGAAAAACTAGTCAAAAATGTATTGAAATAATGCAATTCTTATGACTAAAGTAGAAAACAAAGGCGATGAATCTGAGAAACTCACAACTGCTCAGATGTCAAACTACAAACGGCTGCAGATCTGACATCCCCCACTCTCAAAGTCCTGAAATAAGCTATTTTGAAAGTGAGAAGTGCACTTACCTGGAGTTGTGCAGAGCTTGGGGACTTGCAGCCTGGGTTGGGTTTGGGATGGATGGTACACAGTGTCCACACGCGGCTCTTTATAGACGCAGAGGGACGCATGTAGTTTGCGTGAGGGGGGCGTGATCTCCGCTCCCTGCTCATGTCTACCACACACTGCACACTGATCGTCATGGACCCCCGCGACAGGCCACACATGGTCTAGTCCGCCACATGTGCCCAAAACTAACAGGACAACAGGGCGTTCTGTACATGTTCTATACAGTGACACTACGATGCAAGCGCGATTCCAGCATATATGGGATCCAACCTGTTTTAGGTTTATTCTATGCAATTTCGGGCTACTGTAAAAGGATAAGATTGTAAAATGCATGTGCAACTACATTATTTAGTTTGTGGACTCTGTTGTTGCTTAAAAAGAGAAGGAAGTGACAGCGTAGAAGACTAGACGTGCCATTGGCCTGCGGCTGCATCCGAAATCCCAACCAAAGAATACACACGTCGTTTAAAACTGAAACTTCACGGGGTCAAAACAGCAGGTGCGACGTAAACGCATGATAAGACAATATAAATCACACAGGGGTGACGTGAAATGCTGATAAGGGCGTTGCGGATGGAGAGAAGGACGAGGAAGGAGGTGTGTGGGGTGAATTCGGATGTGGCCCGGGATCTATATGCTCTGGGCTCACGTGGCGCACGCTCTGAACGTAAAGCAGAGACCTCCTTCGTATGTTTCGTCCTTTCACCTCGTCTTCTGTACTTTTACTCTGGTTTTTCTCAGTAAATGGACTCTGGAGAACCACGTACACCCAGGGTCATCAGACTGGAGGTTATGAGTTAAATATCCTCCATAAAAAGGCCTAAAAATGACTTCCAGATTGCGTTCAAATTCGGCTTTATATCAGCCTAAAGAGGGTAACACTGCCCTCTGGTGGTGGTGTGGCGTCAAAACAGCTGTCGTACCGTTACTATTATCAGACATATTTACAGAAAACCTTCCATAAACGAGTTGACATTATGTTGTTAGCTTACCAAGTTATGGGAGTACGGATTTTAATGAGGTTCTGGATGAAAAATGAGGATTCTTTCCCAAAATACACCATTGTACTTGTTTAAGTGTATAATCATATCTCTGGAGACTAGTTGATAACATGCACTGGCAAATGTCTAGTGTGTGTATTTAAAAACTCGAATTGTACGCATGTTTTGACCCCTGTTTATGCCTATTTTATCACTCGTTTGCTCCGTTTACAAAGGAAAAGTTCTCTAGTGTGTGACTCCCTTGGCAGAAGAATGGATCCTGAATGGGAACCGAACCCTCATGATCTTTCAGGAAAATTATCTAAACACATTTGTCAGCATCCAAAATCAGTCTGTTAAGATTTATTGTACATTAGTGTGATTTTATTACTCATTTGCGCCGTTTACTAAAATCAAAGCCTTAGATTGTGACTTCCTTCATGTAATGTTGATGGTCATTGGGTATGGCAAGTTTATTTACTTATTTTGACTGGATTTGTTCTGTAACGGATCTGTATTTAATTTGGCAATGGATTCATGTGTGGTTTGTTTTTATCTGTTTTAACTGGGACCTGAGGGACATTGGTGGAAGCTATTTACAATCCCAAATACTCTCACTTCCTGTTTGTCTTGAACGGGAATCTAGCCGTCTGACCTTGCATCTTTCTTTCCGTTCAGACTCATTAAAACACCTATTTGATCATCTTAAAACTCTAACCAGATTTCATGTTTTACACTTTTAAGACCCGCGTCACAAATCTGCAAGAAACAGCCCATTTTGATATTTTTTATTCAAGAACATGAAAAGCAACCATTGTCAGAAAAGTTTCCTCTTCTGCTTACAGAGCATAATTTAAGTTTATTTTTCAGACAACCATGGTCACATCATGTTATTTGGGATGTATTAAACTTCATCTACGGCTACTTTCAAAGACATCTGATGCATATCCATTGACTAATCACATGATTCTAAGTAGTTCAAAACAGTTTGAGCATTCCATAATTAGCTTAACATAAGTTATAGGGAGTGTTTTGATTCCTAATGTCCCTACGTTTGTAACAATATTTTAGCTGCCAGACAATGCTTCAAATGACTACTTCATCTTGCAAATATTATTCAGCAGTTTCAAAGTCATGTCATAAATGATATGGACGGTAATTACTGGAGGTGGATAAGCTTTAAAATCATCGATATGAAGGTGAAAACTCATGTTACATCAAGTGCAAGCTCAAAAACAAACCTATGACATTTATAATATAAAACTTGGTAAAAAATACTTATTTTAAAACTGTACAATCACCAAGTACACAGAGTAAGCACGACAGATATTCATTTGGCTTCCGCTGCCTCCGCCTTTGGCTCCTGTGAAGACACACACACACTGGGATTATAGCAACACATCCACTTTCAGGTTGTGTCGTCGTCTGTTACAAACCTCGGCCTTGCTTCCATTTTCCGCAACCTTGGCCTTCTTCTGCTTGGGTGCCCTCTGAAAAACAACATTCTTAACACCTGATTCTACGTGGACTTTTGCGGAGGTATTCTAATGTGGGTTTACTGCAAATGGCAAATAAATGAATCTGATCTGACCTAAAATCTGATTGTGCGATGACAGAAGTGTTGAAAATTAGCTTATTTTGCTAAAATGCTAAAGGCAGTCCAATGTAACTGAATCCATATCAAGTAAATGTCATCGTAACTATGTAATTAACACAGAAAGACAAAAATAAAAATGGGGCTATCTTAGACCAATGTGATTTACCTTAACAGCCTTTTTCTTGGGCTCTGCTGCCGTTGGTTTGGGTCGCTGCAAAAAAATAAAATCTTGTTAATTAAACAGATACTAACTAAAATATCAAGACAAAATGGTCTTAGACTTACGCCTGCCAAGCGCTGGGAGGTTCTACGCTGTTGGAATCAATAAAACAAGAACATTAGTCAAAACAAAAACTATGACAGATGTAAAGACGGACGACACAAGCGTTAACGGAGGGAACAATGTGGTAACTCATGCATGGCTAACAAGAGCTAATGCTAACATGAACTAATGCAAACAATTGAACATGTGATGACAAACCTCGGTGTTGGACGATGCCTGGAAAACAAAGCAGAAAAGAGGAGACTGTTAATATATATAACAATAATCATAGATCAATGACAAAAACAACACATTTAATATTGTTCGAAAACTATAAATACATACATACTAATATCCCATTTCTTTATAAATGTGCTTGTTTTAATACATTTGTTATCATTTCGTTTTTATTTTTAATTGAGGCTAAATAGGTTTTCCACTGAATTTCATATCATCAATGTAGTATTTTGCTGGGATTAGAACCATATTTATTAAAAAGCCTTAAATCACAACAGCAGTCGGTACGGAGGACAAAGTTCTCGACCAACAACAGATCAGAGAATCAAACCGTTCATAAACAATTATTAAAACAAACAAAGCCATTGGTCCACAGGAAGCAGGTGAACAATGTCTATAAATATAACATTTAACCCGAGGAGAATTTTAGCTCATTAAAAATACGTAAAACCCAAACATCGGATGTGATCTTGTGACGTGGACAAAGACTTCCCGCTCACTTTTTGAATTCAAATAATGACGCAGTTACGTGATGACGTAGCCGAGCGTTTGGCGCCTTGACAGCTTCCTTTGTTTTGTTGAGCTCGCGCCGACGGACGGACAGCTGTTGTGATCGCGGGATTACAGCCTCCCCAGACACGCCAAGCCCGGGGGCGACCGACCACCAAACCCTCGCCCGAGTACATGTCCAACCAGGCCCAACCAGGCCCAACCAGGCCCAGGGCTCTTCAATCATAGCATAGCATTCAATAGCATTTATTTTGTGGCTAATACGCAAATCCCACACAATCCTGCCCATGTTTTTTTTTTTTTTTTTACGAGCCAAAACACTCAATAATATCACAATAACTGTATAATTATTGTATTTTTATATTTTAAAAATGTAGATTTTTATTATGCCTTTTTCTATTCTCTACTTTTGACCTGTTTGCACCGAGAGCCAAAGCTATTTCCTAGTCTGACTTCCTGTTACTAACATGGCAATAAAAATGATTCTGATTTTGATGTTGATGTTAAGCAAGGCGTTACGTAAAGCCTATGCAATGGCACGTTTAGCTACTTATCGTAATCTAAAGAGGGTATAAGAAGGGACCAGAATAGCCAGCCACCCCTCCCCCAACTCCTTCCCCCGTGGAGGCAGTTTCCCACTCGAAACGCATCTGAAATAGTTTTTTTTGGCGGGCAAAACGGACGTGGCTGTTTTGTTTTCGCTGTGCATTGAGCAGACAGACATATACTGCAGTGTAGAATCTAATATAACATGTTAGACCCATGCAGATTTACACCCCCACACACACCACAGCGTATGTCCTCAGAACTCATGCAAAAATGCGCCTCTGCTTTATTTTTGTTTATTTACAAAGAAGTCGTCACGCAAAAAAACACAGATTTGATCTAATTCATAATGCGTTTTAAAATCTCCGTTATTTAATAGAATAGTGCGTTTGAGGCTTGGATTTGCAGAGACACGAAAATGGGAGATGTGTGCAGGGCTGTGCTGTGGCATTAGGGATGATGACGTCTGATGCACGGCACTCATCCACTACACCCGTCTCTGCTCCGAGATAACCTCCAATTCCATGCAATAAGAAAGAAATAAGTGTAAAAAAAATACATCACCTTTGCTTTGCCCATCTTGGTTGCAGGGATTGCAGAAAGAAAAGCACAAAAATATAACCGTAAAACAGACTTTTTCAGGAGGCTTCTGCGCGACCACCGGCGAGCTGCAGCGTAAAATGGCGAATGTATAATGCAAACGAATGTTTTTGTAGTTTATACACTGAAATATAAGAAGGAAACCGGTCTGAACTGGTTTTGTGTTGAGATGCAGCCCATTGGACGCCGAGGTCACGTGGTTTTCCGTGAGCGACCGCCCACTTGTCAAAGAGGATCAAGCCGCAGGTCCCTCTGGGCGACGCTGGGGGGCGCTGTCCTGTCGGTATTTGTGAAGCTCTGATTCTCATTGACGTCTGCTCGTGTTGTAGTTTTGGTTTTTTTATGTTTGTGGCGCGTGTTTTCATCTTTTTTATTGAAGTTTATTAAAAAATGGTACAGACCCTTCAGTAAACGGCCAAACCTAGATAGACAACAACGTACCACAGAAGGATAAGATGATAACATAAAACCAGAGAGTGAGAGTGTTAGGGGGGGTGACCCACATAGACTGCACACGTTTCCTGGTGTGACCATAGACTGTACACGTTACCTGGTGTGACCATAGACTGTGCATGTTTCCTGGTGTGACCATAGACTGTACACGTTACCTGGTGTGACCATAGACTGTGCATGTTTCCTGGTGTGACCATAGACTGCACACGTTACCTGGTGTGACCATAGACTGCACACGTTTCCTGGTGTGACCATAGACTGCACACGTTTCCTGGTGTGACCATAGACTGCACACGTTACCTGGTGTGACCATAGACTGCAAGTTACCTGGTGTGATCATAGACTGCACACGTTTCCTGGTGTGACCATAGACTGCACACGTTTCCTGGTGTGACCATAGACTGCACACGTTTCCTGGTGTGACCATAGACTGCACACGTTTCCTGGTCCGACCATAGACTGCACACGTTTCCTGGTCCGATCATAGACTGTACACGTTTCCTGGTCCGACCATAGACTGCACACGTTTCCTGGTCCGACCATAGACTGTGCATGTTTCCTGGTGTGACCATAGACTGCACACGTTTCCTGGTCCGACCATAGACTGCACACGTTTCCTGGTGTGACCATTGACTGCACACGTTACCTGGTGTGACCATAGACTGTACACGTTACCTGGTGTGACCATAGACTGTGCATGTTTCCTGGTGTGACCATAGACTGTACACGTTTCCTGGTGTGACCATAGACTGTACACGTTACCTGGTGTGACCATAGACTGTGCATGTTTCCTGGTGTGACCATAGACTGTACACGTTTCCTGGTGTGACCATAGACTGCACACGTTTCCTGGTGTGACCATAGACTGTACACGTTACCTGGTGTGACCATAGACTGTGCATGTTTCCTGGTGTGACCATAGACTGTACACGTTTCCTGGTGTGACCATAGACTGCACACGTTTCCTGGTGTGACCATAGACTGCACACGTTTCCTGGTGTGACCATAGACTGCACACGTTTCCTGGTGTGACCATAGACTGTACACGTTTCCTGGTGTGACCATAGACTGCACACGTTTCCTGGTGTGACCATAGACTGTACACGTTACCTGGTGTGACCATAGACTGTGCATGTTTCCTGGTGTGACCATAGACTGTACACGTTACCTGGTGTGACCATAGACTGTGCATGTTTCCTGGTGTAACCATAGACTGTACACGTTACCTGGTGTGACCATAGACTGTGCATGTTTCCTGGTGTGACCATAGACTGTACACGTTTCCTGGTGTGACCATAGACTGCACGTTTCCTGGTGTGACCATAGACTGCACATGTTTTATAGTACAGAGTTATTGTTCATGTGTCTCATGCTCCTCATTCCTTCCGTTCTGTAACTGCTGATGCAACACTGACATTTCCTCACTGTGAGACTAATCTGTGAGACATTTTATTCTTAATGTTTTGAATGTGTTTGATCTTTTCAGTGGGGTGTAGTGCCATATTTCTCTCACTAAAAGGCACAATGTGGAAATGAAAGGCTTTCGTGTGAGCCTACAAATGCAAACATGGTAATTTGTTTTTGTTTATTGCATGGACAGTGTTATACTCGCACAATACTGTAATTATTTATTTTGTATCATTTTGTTTATGGTTTGCAGTAACACACATTTGCTTTAGCCGTTCGTATTAAGGTCCAACAACAAAGCAAACACCACACTAACGCTTTGACTGAGTTTATTGTCGCCTCCTCTTGTCAAAGTAGTGTTTGTCTGAGGCTCAGTGCTGTTTTAATGTGTTAAAACCAAAACAAAAGAGAAAGGCTCAGGGATGAAGCCTTTGAGGAAGTCCATTTGATACCATATTTTTGACTTTATTAGAAATCTAGTCAAAATGTAGTTAAATCCAAACGTTTGACATTTACCACTTACCGTCGACTTCAACATAAAGCACGATAAAACACGTCTTCAAAAGATTTTCCAATATTCTCACACCGACAACAAGCATGCGTTAGACACACGACATCACAGCCCCGTTTCCACCAAGCCTCGTTTCCACCAAGCCCCAGCCTCGTTTCCACCAAGCCTCGTTTCCACCAAGCCCCGTTTCCACCAAGCCCCGTTTCCACCAAGCCCCGTTTCCACCAAGCCCCGTTTCCACCAAGCCCCGTTTCCACCAAGCCCCGTTTCCACCAAGCCCCGTTTCCACCAAGCCCCAGCCTCGTTTCCACCAAGCCTCGTTTCCACTAGCGCCATTTCCACCAGCGCCGTTTCCCGCAGCCCAGCCCAGCCCAGCCTGGTTGTGGTTCGACTACACTTTAGAATCTGGTAGTGTTTTCTGGCAAACGAACCACAACAAAACCAGTACCCGGGGAAATTCCTTAGTAACCATGGCTTTCAGCAGCACTCTGGCCAATCACTGTCAGTTGGTACAGAGCTGGTACTAAAGTGTTCTAAGAGGGACTAAAACAAGTACCAGGTGACTGTTCAAACAGGGCCGATGGTAACGCTCCCAATCGGGGGAGAGTAGAATAGAGCAGAGAGAAGAGTCGAGTCTTTAGAGTAGAGAAGAGAGAAGTAGAAAGGGGGACGAGTAGAGCAGAGAAGGGTAGAGCAGAGTAGAATAGACTAGACTATAGTTGAGACAGAGTAGCGCAGAGTAGACTAGACTAAAGACACGTAGAGTAGAGTAGAGACACAGAGTAGAGTAGAGACACAGAGTAGAGTAGAGACACAGAGTAGAGACACAAAGTAGAGACAGAGTAGAGACACAGAGTAGAGAAGAGACACAGAGTAGAGAAGAGACACAGAGTAGAGAAGAGACACAGAGTAGAGTAGAGACACAGAGTAGAGTAGAGTAGAGACACAGAAGAGTAGAGTAGAGACACAGAAGAGTAGAGTAGAGACACAGAGTAGAGACACAGAGTAGAGTAGAGACACAGAGTAGAGTAGAGTAGAGACACAGAAGAGTAGAGTAGAGACACAGAAGAGTAGAGTAGAGACACAGAGTAGAGACACAGAGTAGAGTAGAGACACAGAGCAGAGCAGAGTAGAGACAGACACGTAGAGTAGAGCAGAGCTGGTGGAAACGGGGCGAGAGTAACTACACCTTGACCAGATGTGAATATTTCTTTAAAAATCTACAATCATAAATAAATCCTTGTCTTGTACAGCCCCATAGGGGTCATGTGACCTCCGGCGTCTCCAAAACCACTTTCTCTCTGAAAGGACGGACAGACCTGGCAACGCACAGACCTGGCAACCCTCCACCTCTCGTTCAAATCAGGGGAAAAGCTCAGAGTTCTCGCAGAAGAGAGAACCAGGAGGAGGTTTCGCATGGGTTTGATAGTTCCCTGGTCTTAGGTAGAGACCATTTGAGTTAAGTCGGTAAAAAACAGGTTTCTCTTGTGCTTGAGTTCGTGTAGGAAGTCCTGGACGCGCTCCTCTCTGCAGGCCGTGTACTGCTGTAGCGCCTCCTGCTGGCGTTGGGCGTCCGAGGGTTTTCCGTTGCCCTGGTGCAGCTCGCTCACACAGGCCCGGTCTGCCTCCAGCTGCACCCGCTCCTGCTGCTGCTGCTGCAGCTCTCTGGCTTTCTGAGGGACAACAATCATCATATTCAATCACTAATACAACATACAGAGGAAAAATACAGAGAAGGTTATGTGAGATGAAAGGCAAAAGTGATATTCTTAAATCTAGGTGTTTACACAGAAAATAACACAGACCGAGACAGAGGGAAGTTTTTGTTAATCCGTTTGTTTTCCTCCGTATGGCACTGGCTGTAGAGTCTTTTGACACAATATCTATATCAGTGAATTAAAGCCAACTCTATCTTTATTTTAATTTACCCATCATCATTATAGACCATTTGTTTTTCTTGTTTGGCACAAAGGGTGAAAAGACAAAAAAAGACACAAAAAAAGTGTGTCTAATGCGAATTTGCTTTGATCATTTCGAGATGTACTGAGCAAAGACACAATAAAGTATAGAAAAATACAATAACCAACCAAACCGGGACAAAGACAAGAACTAGACAAGAGGCGCTGAAACACGATTGAAACTGTTTTTGTTGATAGAACTTTACGTTAAGCTTGTTTTATTGCTGTACATGTCTGGTGCATGTTTTTCAATGTGGTTTATACAGAAAACTGCAAAACACCTGAATGACAATGACAGAGGAGGGAGTGCAGGAGTACACAGAGGGTAAAGTTCTCTCAATGTGATTAATCCACCTCAAGGCTTCGTAATACTTTATATGACCAGCTTCATTCTAACCTGGTCTTACCACACCATTGTACTCATTTCATTTCATTCTAAAAAGGTCTGGATCTGCTCCATTGGGCTCCGTGAACAGGTGGGAGGGGCTAACTCCTTTTGCAGATTAAAATAAAACAAGCTAAAAGTGTAGGAATGAAACAGGGTAAAAAGAAGCAGCTAAAGTGATTGCTTTATAGAACTAAACATGGGGAGGCAGCGTTCCAGATTTATGCAGCTGAAATCTGGAACAATCTTCCTGAAGATGTGAGACTGGCATCTACTCTGGCAGTCTCCAAATCCAGGTTAAAAACAGTTCTGTGTATCTGTGCAAACAACTGAAGGATTTTATTTTTACTCTTTTTGTAAGACTTTTTGTAATGTATTGAGGCTTTTTATTATTTGAAGGTTTTTAATTACTTGTGATTTTATTCTGTTTTTAATAATTCTTGTGTTTTTTTAAATGCAGATTTTAATGATTGGCTTGATATGATGTGGGCTGTGAGGCGCTTTGTGTTGCCTTGTGTAGGAAAGGCGCTACACTGGTGGGCCGGCACGGTGGCTGAGTGGTTAGCACTCTCGCCTCGGTCGGACCAGGGCCTTTCTGAGTGGAGTTTGCATGTTCTCCCCGTGTTCGCATAGGTTTCCTCAGGGTACTCCGGTTTCCCCTACCACTAAAACCATGTACAATAGATCTGTGCCTCCTGTACTGGCCCCTCCCATCTCTGTGTGGACTCAGAGACTAATGTAAATTGCTTTGTGACTCCGGTCTGTGAAAGGCGCTATATTAATAAAGATTACTTACCTGATAGAATATTTTGTAACTATTGTATCTGTCTGTATTTTTAATGTCTATTTTCATGTTATATGGACTCTTTTTTTGTCTGAATTAAAGATGAAATACATGAGATTTCTACAACCACTTCCAGTATTGAATATTGACAAACTGAACTGAAGTCCAAGAGCTGTCTTAAATCATGCCACTTTCCCAGATTGCGTTGCTCTGTGTAGCGGTTACACAACATTGTTAGCGTTTACCGTTAAGTTTTGCATCATAATTGCGTCGACAGTTCAGTAAATATCCCCAAACACACACAAGAAGGAGAAACACAAACCTGGATAGATTTGTGGCTGAGCTGATACTGGATAATGGCTTCACACAAATTCCAAAACGTGTATTCAGGCCAAAGCACCGACTGGAACACCACACACGAGTGAGACGTCTGCTCGGCACAAAAGAGGACAAACACACAGGAAAAAGGCACGACTGGTTAGATTTCTCGGGGCTCTGTCTCGGGGCTCGGTCTCGGGGCTCGGTCTCGGGGCTCGGTCTCGGGGCTCTGTCTCGGGGCTCTGTCTCGGGGCTCTGTCTCGGGGCTCTGTCTCGGGGCTCTGTCTCGGGGCTCTGTCTCACGGCTCTGTCTCACGGCTCTGTCTCGGGGCTCTGTCTCGGGGCTCTGTCTCGGGGCTCTGTCACACGGCTCTGTCACACGGTTCAGTCTCACGGTTCAGTCTCACGGTTCAGTCTCACGGCTCTGTCACACGGCTCTGTCACACGGCTCTGTCACACGGCTCTGTCACACGGCTCTGTCACACGGCTCTGTCACACGGCTCTGTCACACGGCTCTGTCACACGGCTCTGTCACACGGCTCTGTCACACGGCTCTGTCACACGGCTCTGTCACACGGCTCTGTCACACGGCTCTGTCACACGGCTCTGTCACACGGCTCTGTCACACGGCTCTGTCACACGGCTCTGTCACACGGCTCTGTCACACGGCTCTGTCACACGGCTCTGTCACACGGCTCTGTCACACGGCTCTGTCACACGGCTCTGTCACACGGCTCTGTCTCACGGCTCTGTCTCACGGCTCTGTCTCACGGCTCTGTCTCACGGCTCTGTCTCACGGCTCTGTCCACGGCTCTGTCTCACGGCTCTGTCTCACGGCTCTGTCTCACGGCTCTGTCACACGGCTCTGTCACACGGCTCTGTCACACGGCTCTGTCACACGGCTCTGTCACACGGCTCTGTCTCACGGCTCTGTCTCACGGCTCTGTCTCACGGCTCTGTCACACGGCTCTGTCTCACGGCTCTGTCTCACGGCTCTGTCTCACGGCTCTGTCTCACGGCTCTGTCTCACGGCTCTGTCACACGGCTCTGTCACACGGCTCTGTCACACGGCTCTGTCACACGGCTCTGTCTCACGGCTCTGTCTCACGGCTCTGTCACACGGCTCTGTCTCACGGCTCTGTCTCACGGCTCTGTCTCACGGCTCTGTCTCACGGCTCTGTCTCACGGCTCTGTCTCACGGCTCTGTCTCACGGCTCTGTCTCACGGCTCTGTCTCACGGCTCTGTCTCACGGCTCTGTCTCACGGCTCTGTCTCACGGCTCTGTCTCACGGCTCTGTCTCACGGCTCTGTCTCGGGGCTCTGTCACACGGCTCTGTCTCATGGTTCTGTCACACGGTTCTGTCACACGGTTCTGTCACATGGTATTCATCCAAACCTGCCAAAGGAGGAAGTCACTGAGCCGCACTTCTCCGGACGTGCGAATGAGCAGATCGGGGTTGGGAGAATTGTTGCTATAGAGGCACTCGCTGAGCAGTAACTCTGAGATGTCACTGGGAGAAGAAAGAAAACATACAAAAGTAAAAATGCGTTTAAATAGTGACAAAAGTCTATTACACACAGAATAGGTCTCCTTTAAAGAGACCTGGAAAAGAATCTGGAATGGGTTCGAATCCCACTGTATGTGCGCATGTAAAAACAATATGGCTAGTAGGGCTGCACGATATATCCAAGAATTATCGTCATCGTGATATTGGTATGTATCGCAATATTATCGTTATTGCAATATTAAATACACATGTCGAATATCCCTTTCATTTCCATATGGTGCAGCCGTAGTTTAAAGCCAACTGTCAAAAAGAAAATGGCTGGAACATACGATGAGCAGCCATTTTAAGAGCAGTCAAAGAGTGAGTTACAAAACCATGTGGCACATATATATACACATATATACATATATATGAAGACAACAAATGAGTTAAATAAAAATAATCATATTTCACGAGAGTAACTTTACGGTCTCTAACAACTAACACAATGTTATAGTTCAGATTTTTACAGAAGAATTATTTATTGACCTTTCTACAAACCAGGAAAGTACTGAGATATTTAAGCCTCGTCTCCATGATAACGGTCAGAGGGTCTCAGAAAAGGGGCACGGTGTGACATTAAAATCTCTGTTTTAATTAAAATGTGTTTTTTAAAATATATACTTAATGTAAAGGCGTACCTGGCTCTGATCAGGCCGCTCTCCACTCCCCAGGCCATTTCTCGGACTGCGTTTGTGATCTCGTATCTCGACGTGTAGGCGAAACACACGTTTAGAAAACATCTGAAGAAAACACACATTTACAAGTATTTAATAAATTATTATGGTTTTTAGGACCAAGCATTCATTACTGTCATGAAAACAGTTTTACATAGACTTAAAAGGTCGGAGGAGCACAGGGACTGGCCTCCTGCCGCGACCCGGAGGAGCACAGGGACTGGCCTCCTGCCGCGACCCGGAGGAGCACAGGGACTGGCCTCCTGCCGCGACCCGGAGGAGCACAGGGACTGGCCTCCTGCCGCGACCCGGAGGAGCACAGGGACTGGCCTCCTGCCGCGACCCGGAGGAGCACAGGGACTGGTCTCCTGCCGCGACCCGGAGGAGCACAGGGACTGGCCTCCTGCCGCGACCCGGAGGAGCACAGGGACTGGTCTCCTGCCGCGACTCGGAGGAGCACAGGGACTGGTCTCCTGCCGCGACTCGGAGGAGCACAGGGACTGGCCTCCTGCCGCGACCCGGAGGAGCACAGGGACTGGCCTCCTGCCGCGACCCGGCGGAGCACAGGGACTGGTCTCCTGCCGCGACCCGGAGGAGCACAGGGACTGGTCTCCTGCTGCGACTCGGAGGAGCACAGGGACTGACTTCTTTGTACAGAGTTTAGCAGGAGGGTGTGTCGTTTCACAGCAGAACTATAGATCTCAGGGACAGTTTATACCGTACCTTTGTCCAGCTTAATAGTTCATGTTGGTCCATTAGTTTTGATTATTCTCACAGACTTAAAAAGGATAATAAAGAAAGAAAACTTACTTTTTGTGATGTTTTGTTGCTACGACAGCTTTGGCAATGATTTGTTGAAGATCAAGAGGAAGCATGTCCAAATCCCCCAGGACTCGAATACAAACTTCATGCTTTTTAATTTTATCCCTAAAAAAAACAAACAAAGAGAATGTTTAATATGAGATTTCACGTTTCAGATGTAGTGAAATAACAATAGTAGTCAAGGAAATAAAACCACATGTTGGCATCACTGTACAAGCTCATGCTAACAGTGCTAATGCTACTCTACTCTGCTTGACCCTGACAGAGAAGTTTTTAAAATACTTTCCTAATCTTATCTTGAACTCTGAACATTATAAGGTGACCATGGTCTGTAAAAAATGCGCTATATAAACAAACTTAAACAAAACTTACTTACTAATTAATTCTAGTACCAGCTTGGTCCCGGTTCTATCCAGAGATACTCGTGGAGTATCTCTAAAACTGTTGTTTTGTGTTTTACAATTGTTAGTTTTCTTGCTTTTTTCTACATGATGAGGATTCATGGTTTTACACTGGTCCAGACCAGAGCAGAGAGGATTCATGGTTTTACACTGGTCCAGACCAGAGCAGAGAGGATTCATGGTTTTACACTGGTCCAGACCAGAGCAAAGAAAATAGTCTGAACCACCTCTGCTGCTGTGTCCTGAAGGACTGTTATTATTATTATTATTATTATATTGTTAAATATATAAGTATCTGTTTGTTTTGGATGTGTTTTTGCTGCCAGACATTTCTCCAACAGGACCAATAAAGTATCTATTCATTAAAACTCCAGCGATTACATTCTTAAAACAAAGCCTTTGGTGCTACTGTTTAATACAAACATGGTTTAGTAGATTAACACATATTAGGATTATGAGCCGTCATGTGTAGAACGAGCAAAGAGGAAAACACATGAGAGGCAGAACTCGCCACAACCGGCTCCAGTTCTTCTGCCTGAGGCCAAAACTGAAACATGAACAACAGAGCAGGCAGAAAATCTACAATATTAACTTAGAGGAAGCTCTGGATCATGTGAGTGTCAGACGACTGTGACGGTGTGTGTCAGACGACTGTGACGGTGTGTGTCAGACGACTGTGACGGTGTGTGTCAGACGACTGTGACGGTGTGTGTCAGACGACTGTGACGGTGTGTGTCAGACGACTGTGACGGTGTGTCAGACGACTGTGACGGTGTGTGTCAGACGACTGTGACGGTGTGTGTCAGACGACTGTGACGGTGTGTGTCAGACGACTGTGACGGTGTGTCAGACGACTGTGACGGTGTGTCAGACGACTGTGACGGTGTGTCAGACGACTGTGACGATGTCAGACGACTGTGACGGTGTCAGACGACTGTGACGGTGTGTCAGACAACTGACGGTGTCAGACGACTGTGACGGTGTGTCAGACGACTGACGGTGTCAGACGACTGTGACGGTGTGTCAGACGACTGTGACGGTGTCAGACGACTGTGACGGTGTGTGTCAGACGACTGTGACGGTGTGTGTCAGACGACTGTGACGGTGTGTGTCAGACGACTGTGACGGTGTGTGTCAGACGACTGTGACAGTGTCAGACGACTGTGACGGTGTCAGACGACTGACGGTGTCAGACGACTGTGACGGTGTGTCAGACGACTGACGGTGTGTCAGACGACTGTGACGGTGTCAGACGACTGTGACGGTGTGTCAGACGACTGTGACGGTGTCAGACGACTGTGACGGTGTCAGACGACTGTGACGGTGTGTGTCAGACGACTGTGACGGTGTGTGTCAGACGACTGTGACGGTGTGTGTCAGACGACTGTGACGGTGTGTGTCAGACGACTGTGACGGTGTGTGTCAGACGACTGTGACGGTGTGTGTCAGACGACTGTGACGGTGTGTGTCAGACGACTGACGTGACGGTGTGTGTCAGACGACTGTGACGGTGTGTGTCAGACGACTGTGACGTGTGTGTCAGACGACTGTGACGGTGTCAGACGACTGACGGTGTCAGACGACTGACGGTGTCAGACGACTGTGACGGTGTGTCAGACGACTGACGGTGTCAGACGACTGACGGTGTGTCAGACGACTGACGGTGTCAGACGACTGTGACGGTGTGTCAGACGACTGACGGTGTCAGACGACTGTGACGGTGTGTCAGACGACTGTGACGGTGTCAGACGACTGTGACGGTGTGTGTCAGACAACTGTGACGGTGTCAGACAACTGTGACGGTGTCAGACGACTGTGACGGTGTGTCAGACGACTGTGACGGTGTCAGACGACTGTGACGGTGTGTGTCAGACGACTGACGGTGTGTGTCAGACGACTGTGACGGTGTGTGTCAGACGACTGTGACGGTGTGTG
This sequence comes from Knipowitschia caucasica, assembly GCA_964034765.1. Taxonomy (NCBI): domain Eukaryota; kingdom Metazoa; phylum Chordata; class Actinopteri; order Gobiiformes; family Gobiidae; genus Knipowitschia; species Knipowitschia caucasica. The sequence continues at coordinate 1,725,723 of OZ035829.1, read as the reverse complement.
TCAGACGACTGTGACGGTGTGTGTCAGACGACTGTGACGGTGTGTGTCAGATGACTGTGACGTGTGTGTCAGACGACTGTGACGGTGTCCCACGGCGACGGTTGTAAATGTGGAACCCATGATAATCCACATAATAATAATAATAATAACACTGTAAAAACATCCACCTCATATTTTTATGTCAATAGCTTATTTTAGACAGGAGAGACCCACGCAGGCAGGTTGGGGCTTCTCTTTTGTTGTAAGTAAGTATTTATATAGTACATTTTACAGACCAAGGTCTCCCAAAGCGCTTTACAAAAGTTCAGAGTTCAGATATTGTTCCATTCCCTCCACACAGCGATGACAGAAGTCAGACCAAACTCCACTCAGAAAGGCCCTGTTCCGACCGAGATTCGAACCCAGGATAATCCAAAACACTCTAAACCTCATTTATCTGAACCACAAGTGCTACATATAAAAAACAGATTTACTCACATTTCTTCCAGTAATCGGAGAAACTTTTGTCGAGCCAGTTCCATCAGTCCGTCGACCTCGTCCTGGGTGCGTTTAAAGTTCTCGATGCTGAAGGCGTAGACGGTGACCTCCTGAATGTCCAAATGTTTGCACCATCGAAGGGTCTGGAGCAGAGACGCCGTGATGTAAAACCGTAAGAAAAAGGGGATTTGTAAATGTAGTTAAAAAGACAAAGAATAATAATAATAATAATAACAATACATTGGTTTTATACAGCGCTCATTTTGGACGTTCAAAGTCTCTTCACTTCATTATTCTCTCTCTCCAAACACAGGTGATAAACTACTGTAGCCACAGCTGCCCTGGGGCACACTGACAGAAGAGAGGCAACCAGTCTGTGCCATCGGCCCCTCCCACCACCACCAACCATTCACACACACACCAGACTCATTCTAATGTGGGGGAAGTGTCTTGCCTAAGGACACAACCACAGTCTGGCACTTTACCCACTGTGGCACCTGCTGTTCCCAGAGGTTAAGTGTCTTGCCCAAGGACACAACGGCAGCAGACATCAGTGGGAGTCGATGGTGAAAGTCTTGTGTTGGGCTCGAACCCACAACCTCCAGGCTCAAAGGCCAATGCTCTACTGAGAACCCTCACCTCTGCCAGTTTGTTGAATCCTTGCGTGTGTCCTTCTTGACGATCCACATTTTTCTTTCGTGCAAAACGCCGGTTCCCGTCCATGATGAAGGCGACGTGTTTAGGCATGGGCCCTGCCTGAGAACAACAGCGGGAAATGTCAGTGTTGCATTACCAGTTAGTGTTTAGGCATGGGCCCTGCCTGAGAACAACAGCGGGAAATGTCAGTGTTGCATTACCAGTTAGTGTTTAGGCATGGGCCCTGCCTGAGAACAACAGCGGGAAATGTCAGTGTTGCATTACCAGTTAGTGTTTAGGCATGGGCCCTGCCTGAGAACAACAGCGGGAAATGTCAGTGTTGCATTACCAGTTAGAGAACAGTAGGAATGAGGAGCACACAGCACAAGATACAATCACTCTGTAGTCAAACAATATACAATCTCTAACTTTAGCATAATGAACACAACATCTCTAACTTTAGCATAATGAACACAACATCTCTAACTTTAGCATAATGAACACAACATCTCTAACTTTAGCATAATGAACACAACATCTCTAACTTTAGCATAATGAACACAACATCTCTAACTTTAGCATAATGAACACAACATCTCTAACTTTAGCATAATGAACACAACATCTCTAACTTTAGCATAATGAACACAACATCTCTAACTTTAGCATAATGAACACAACATCTCTAACTTTAGCATAATGAACACAACATCTCTAACTTTAGCATAATGAACACAACATCTCTAACTTTAGCATAATGAACACAACATCTCTAACTTTAGCATAATGAACACAACATCTCTAACTTTAGCATAATGAACACAACATCTCTAACTTTAGCATAATGAACACAACATCTCTAACTTTAGCATAATGAACACAACATCTCTAACTTTAGCATAATGAACACAACATCTCTAACTTTAGCATAATGAGCACATCTCTAACTTTAGCATAATGAACACAACATCTCTAACTTTAGCATAATGAACACAACATCTCTAACTTTAGCATAATGAACACAACATCTCTAACTTTAGCATAATGAACACAACATCTCTAACTTTAGCATAATGAACACAACATCTCTAACTTTAGCATAATGAGCACATCTCTAACTTTAGCATAATGAGCACATCTCTAACTTTAGCATAATGAACACAACATCTCTAACTTTAGCATAATGAACACAACATCTCTAACTTTAGCATAATGAACACAACATCTCTAACTTTAGCATAATGAACACAACATCTCTAACTTTAGCATAATGAACACAACATCTCTAACTTTAGCATAATGAACACAACATCTCTAACTTTAGCATAATGAGCACATCTCTAACTTTAGCATAATGAGCACATCTCTAACTTTAGCATAATGAGCACATCTCTAACTTTAGCATAATGAGCACATCTCTAACTTTAGCATAATGAACACAACATCTCTAACTTTAGCATAATGAACACAACATCTCTAACTTTAGCATAATGAACACAACATCTCTAACTTTAGCATAATGAACACAACATCTCTAACTTTAGCATAATGAACACAACATCTCTAACTTTAGCATAATGAACACAACATCTCTAACTTTAGCATAATGAGCACATCTCTAACTTTAGCATAATGAACACAACATCTCTAACTTTAGCATAATGAACACAACATCTCTAACTTTAGCATAATGAACACAACATCTCTAACTTTAGCATAATGAACACAACATCTCTAACTTTAGCATAATGAACACAACATCTCTAACTTTAGCATAATGAGCACATCTCTAACTTTAGCATAATGAGCACATCTCTAACTTTAGCATAATGAACACAACATCTCTAACTTTAGCATAATGAACACAACATCTCTAACTTTAGCATAATGAACACAACATCTCTAACTTTAGCATAATGAACACAACATCTCTAACTTTAGCATAATGAACACAACATCTCTAACTTTAGCATAATGAACACAACATCTCTAACTTTAGCATAATGAGCACATCTCTAACTTTAGCATAATGAGCACATCTCTAACTTTAGCATAATGAGCACATCTCTAACTTTAGCATAATGAGCACATCTCTAACTTTAGCATAATGAACACAACATCTCTAACTTTAGCATAATGAACACAACATCTCTAACTTTAGCATAATGAACACAACATCTCTAACTTTAGCATAATGAACACAACATCTCTAACTTTAGCATAATGAACACAACATCTCTAACTTTAGCATAATGAACACATCTCTAACTTTAGCATAATGAGCACATCTCTAACTTTAGCATAATGAGCACATCTCTAACTTTAGCATAATGAGCACAACATCTCTAACTTTAGCATAATGAGCACAACAACTCTAACTTTAGCATAATGAACACAACATCTCTAACTTTAGCATAATGAACACAACATCTCTAACTTATCATAATAAAATACGTATAAAATATCTACATTTTGTAAGTATAAAGTACTGAGTAAGAAAAGATGGACTTTATTGATCTCACACTGAACAAATGTCACAGAATCACTCAGTATTCTAGTGCAAGAATGAATCTATAACATCAGCCCAGGGATTACAGGGACCAAAGGGACCACAGGGATTACAGGGAAAACAGGGACCACAGGGACTACAGGGATTACAGGGACCACAGGGACCACAGGGACCACAGGGATTACAGGGACCACAGGGACCACAGGGACTACAGGGACCACAGGTGGAAATGCATCTCTCCTTTGTCTTCATGTTGAATTGTGCTCTGTCCCTGTTCAATTAAAGTACATACCATAACCGTACCGTACCGTACCATACCATACCATACCGTACCGTACCGTACCGTACCATACCATACCATACCAAACCAAGTAGTGAGTAAAAAGTCTATAATATTAAGAAACGTTTATTCTAGCGAAAGAAATATAAAGTTGTATGTATACACACACTGGGGTAGTCTTGCACAGTCTTTCCAATGTGGTTTTACTGCAACTGGCAAATGCACTTTTATAAATCTGTACATGTTTGGGACAAAGTGGCAAAGTAAAGTGACAGAGGACATGTGATTCTGTATCAGACATTCTGACATTATCAAGTCAAATACACAAAAGGAACCAGAGCTATTCAGAGTTTTCCACATCACTAAATCTAACAATGTGATGTTTTAGACGTCAGGACTGAGAGCGTGTGTTTTAGACGTCAGGACTGAGAGCGTGTGTTTTAGACGTCAGGACTGAGAGCGTGTTTTTAGACGTCAGGACTGAGAGCGTGTGTTTTAGACGTCAGGACTGAGAGCGTGTGTTTTAGACGTCAGGACTGAGAGCGTGTGTTTTAGACGTCAGGACTGAGAGCGTGTGTTTTAGACGTCAGGACTGAGAGCGTGTGTTTTAGACGTCAGGACTGAGAGCGGTGTTTTAGACGTCAGGACTGAGAGCGTGTGTTTTAGACGTCAGGACTGAGAGCGTGTGTTTTAGACGTCAGGACTGAGAGCGTGTGTTTTCAGGCCGAGCGTGAATCATACTTTTCTCATGGCGAGTCCAAAACATGAGCATATTTGAAATTCTTAACACTATGCGAGGCTAACAACTAGCTTACCTTTAGGATATTAGCAGCAATCCTTTCAAGGACATTCAACTCCCCCTCTTTTATCCACGACATCTTCACCAAAACCTGAGAAACCTACAGCAAAAAGCAGAGAACACACACGTTTTAAGGTTGAATTTATTAAAAGGACAAGCGCGGTTCTTCCCTAACATTTGGGAAAATCTACAGTCAGTCACACACACAGACACAGACACAGTCACAGTCACAGACACAGACACAGACACAGTCACAGTCACAGACACAGACACAGACACAGTCACAGTCACAGTCACAGACACAGACACAGACACAGTCAGTCACAGACACAGACACAGTCACAGCCACAGTCACAGACACAGACACAGACACAGTCAGTCACAGACACAGACACAGTCACAGCCACAGTCACAGACACAGTCACAGTCACAGACACAGACACAGTCACAGACACAGTCACAGACACAGTCACAGTCACAGACACAGTCACAGACACAGTCACAGACACAGTCACAGACACAGACACAGTCACAGACACAGTCACAGTCACAGTCACAGCCACAGTCACAGACACAGTCACAGACACAGTCACAGTCACAGACACAGTCACAGTCACACAGACACAGTCACAGACACAGTCACAGTCACAGACACAGCCACAGACACAGTCACAGTCACAGCCACAGTCACAGACACAGTCACAGACACAGTCACAGTCACAGTCACACAGTCACAGACACAGTCACAGTCACAGTCACAGACACAGTCACAGACACAGTCACAGTCACAGACACAGACACAGTCACAGTCACAGACACAGTCACAGACACAGTCACAGTCACAGACACAGTCACAGACACAGTCACAGACACAGTCACAGTCACAGACACAGTCACAGACACAGTCACAGACACAGTCACAGTCACAGTCACAGCCACAGTCACAGACACAGTCACAGACACAGTCACAGTCACAGACACAGTCACAGTCACACAGACACAGTCACAGACACAGTCACAGTCACAGACACAGCCACAGACACAGTCACAGTCACAGCCACAGTCACAGACACAGTCACAGACACAGTCACAGTCACAGCCACAGTCACAGACACAGTCACAGTCACAGTCACAGACACAGTCACAGTCACAGACACACAGACACAGTCACAGACACAGTCACAGACACAGACACAGCCACAGACACAGTCACAGTCACAGTCACAGACACAGTCACAGTCACAGTCACAGACACAGTCACAGTCACAGACACAGACACAGACACAGTCACAGTCACAGACACAGCCACAGACACAGTCACAGTCACAGTCACAGTCACAGACACAGTCACAGTCACAGACACAGTCACAGTCACAGTCACAGACACAGTCACAGTCACAGCCACAGACACAGTCACAGACACAGTCACAGTCACAGTCACAGTCACAGACACAGTCACAGACACAGTCACAGTCACACAGACACAGTCACAGGCACAGACACAGACACACAGACACAGTCACAGACACAGTCACAGTCACAGTCACAGACACAGTCACAGACACAGTCACAGTCACACAGACACAGTCACAGGCACAGACACAGACACACAGACACAGTCACAGACACAGTCACAGTCACAGTCACAGACACAGTCACAGTCACAGACACAGCCACAGACACAGTCACAGACACAGTCACAGTCACAGTCACAGACACAGTCACAGTCACAGTCACAGACACAGTCACAGTCAGACACAGTCACAGTCACAGACACAGTCACAGTCACAGTCACAGACACAGTCACAGTCAGACACAGTCACAGTCACAGACACAGCCACAGACACAGTCACAGACACAGTCACAGTCACAGTCACAGACACAGTCACAGACACAGTCACAGTCACAGTCACAGACACAGACACAGTCACAGTCACAGTCACAGACACAGTCACAGTCACAGACACAGTCACAGTCACAGACACAGACACAGTCACAGTCACAGACACAGTCACAGTCACAGACACAGTCACAGTCACAGACACAGTCACAGACACAGTCACAGTCACAGTCACAGACACAGACACAGTCACAGACACAGACACAGTCACAGTCACAGACACAGTCACAGACACAGACACAGTCACAGACACACAGACACAGTCACAGACACAGTCACAGACACAGTCACAGACACAGTCACAGTCACAGACACAGTCAGTCACAGACACAGTCACAGACACAGTCACAGACACAGTCACAGACACAGTCACAGACACAGTCACAGTCACAGACACAGTCACAGACACAGTCACAGACACAGTCACAGTCAAATACACAGTCACAGACACAGTCACAGTCACAGACACAGTCACAGTCACAGTCACAGTCACAGTCACAGACACAGACACAGACACAGTCACAGACACAGTCACAGTCAAATACACAGTCACAGACACAGTCACAGTCACAGTCACAGACACAGTCACAGTCACAGTCACAGACACAGTCACAGACACAGTCACAGTCACAGTCACAGACACAGTCACAGTCACAGACACAGTCACAGTCACAGTCACAGACACAGTCACAGTCACAGACACAGTCACAGACACAGTCACAGACACAGACACAGTCACAGACACAGACACAGTCACAGACACAGTCACAGACACAGTCACAGTCACAGACACAGTCACAGACACAGTCACAGTCAAATACACAGTCACAGACACAGACACAGTCACAGTCACAGTCAAAGACACAGTCACAGACACAGTCACAGACACAGACACAGACAGAGTCAAAGACACAGTCAAAGACACAGTCACAGACACAGTCACAGACACAGTCACAGACACAGTCACAGACACAGTCACAGTCAAATACACAGTCACAGACACAGTCACAGTCACAGACACAGTCACAGTCACAGTCACAGTCACAGACACAGACACAGTCACAGTCACAGACACAGTCACAGACACAGTCACAGTCACAGTCACAGACACAGTCACAGTCACAGTCACAGACACAGTCACACAGACACAGTCACAGTCACAGTCACAGTCACAGTCACAGTCACAGACACAGTCACAGTCACAGTCACAGACACAGTCACAGACACAGTCACAGTCACAGTCACAGACACAGTCACAGTCACAGACACAGTCACAGTCACAGTCACAGTCACAGACACAGTCACAGTCACAGACACAGTCACAGTCACAGACACAGTCACAGACACAGACACAGTCACAGACACAGACACAGTCACAGACACAGTCACAGTCACAGACACAGTCACAGTCACAGACACAGTCACAGTCACAGACACAGTCACAGTCAAATACACAGTCACAGACACAGACACAGTCACAGTCACAGTCAAAGACACAGTCACAGACACAGTCACAGACACAGACAGAGTCAAAGACACAGTCACAGTCACAGTCACAGACACAGACACAGTCACAGACACAGTCACAGTCACAGACACAGTCACAGTCACAGTCACAGACACAGTCACAGTCAAATACACAGTCACAGACACAGACACAGTCACAGTCACAGTCAAAGACACAGTCACAGACACAGTCACAGACACAGACACAGACAGAGTCAAAGACACAGTCACAGACACAGTCACAGACACAGACAGACAGAGTCATAGTCACAGACACAGTCAAAGACACAGTCACAGACACAGACACAGTCACAGACACAGACAGAGTCATAGACACAGTCACAGACACAGACAGAGTCATAGACACAGACAGAGTCATAGACACAGTCACAGACAGAGTCATAGACACAGTCACAGACACAGACAGAGTCATAGACACAGTCACAGACAGAGTCATAGACACAGTCACAGACACATAGACACAGTCACAGACACAGTCACAGTCACAGACACAGTCACAGACACAGACAGAGTCATAGACACAGTCACAGACACAGACAGAGTCATAGACACAGACAGAGTCATAGACACAGTCACAGACACAGACAGAGTCATAGACACAGTCACAGACACAGTCACACACAGACAGTCACAGACACAGACAGAGTCATAGACACAGTCACAGACACAGTCACACACAGACAGTCACAGACACAGACAGAGTCATAGACACAGTCTCAGACACAGTCACAGTCACAGACACAGTCACAGTCACAGACACAGTCACAGACACAGTCACAGACACAGTCACAGACACAGACACAGACACAGTCACAGACACAGACACAGACAGAGTCATAGACACAGTCATAGACACAGTCACAGACACAGTCACACACAGACAGTCACAGACACAGTCACACACAGACAGTCACAGACACAGACAGAGTCATAGACACAGTCACAGACACAGTCACAGTCACAGACACAGTCACAGACACAGTCACAGACACAGTCACAGACACAGTCACAGTCACAGTCACAGTCACAGTCACAGACACAGTCACAGACACAGACACAGACACACAGACACAGTCACAGACACAGTCACAGTCACAGTCACAGTCACAGACACAGTCACAGTCACAGACACAGTCAGTCACAGTCACAGACACAGTCACAGACACAGTCACAGTCACAGACACAGTCACAGTCACAGACACAGACACAGTCACAGTCACAGACACAGTCACAGTCACAGACACAGCCACAGACACAGTCACAGACACAGTCACAGTCACAGTCACAGACACAGTCACAGTCACAGACACAGACACAGTCACAGTCACAGACACAGTCACAGTCACAGACACAGTCACAGTCACAGACACAGTCACAGACACAGTCACAGTCACAGTCACAGACACAGTCACAGACACAGACACAGTCACAGTCACAGACACAGTCACAGACACAGACACAGTCACAGACACACAGACACAGTCACAGACACAGTCACAGACACAGTCACAGACACAGTCACAGTCACAGACACAGTCAGTCACAGACACAGTCACAGACACAGACACAGTCACAGTCACAGACACAGTCACAGACACAGTCACAGTCAAAGACACAGTCACAGACACAGTCACAGACACAGTCACAGACACAGTCACAGTCAAATACACAGTCACAGACACAGTCACAGTCACAGACACAGTCACAGTCACAGACACAGTCACAGACACAGACAGTCACAGACACAGTCACAGTCAAATACACAGTCACAGACACAGTCACAGTCACAGTCACAGACACAGTCACAGTCACAGACACAGTCACAGTCACAGACACAGTCACAGTCACAGACACAGACACAGACACAGACACAGTCACAGACACAGTCACAGTCACAGACACAGTCACAGTCACAGTCAAATACACAGTCACAGACACAGACACAGTCACAGACACAGACACAGACAGAGTCAAAGACAGTCACAGACACAGTCACAGACACAGACACAGACAGAGTCATAGTCACAGACACAGTCAAAGACACAGTCACAGACACAGACACAGTCACAGACACAGTCACAGACACAGACACAGTCACAGACACAGACACAGACAGAGTCATAGACACAGTCACAGACACAGACAGAGTCATAGACACAGTCACAGACACAGACAGAGTCATTGACACAGACAGAGTCATAGACACAGTCACAGACAGAGTCATAGACACAGTCACAGACACAGACAGAGTCATAGACACAGTCACAGTCACATAGACACAGTCACAGACACAGTCACAGACACAGACAGAGTCATAGACACAGTCACAGACACAGACAGAGTCATAGACACAGACAGAGTCATAGACACAGTCACAGACACAGACAGAGTCATAGACACAGTCACAGACACAGTCACACACAGACAGTCACAGACACAGACAGAGTCATAGACACAGTCACAGACACAGACACAGTCACAGACACAGTCACAGACACAGTCACAGACACAGTCACAGACACAGTCACAGACACAGACACAGACACAGTCACAGACACAGTCACAGACACAGACAGAGTCATAGACACAGTCATAGACACACAGACACAGTCACAGACACAGTCACAGTCACAGTCACAGACACAGACACAGACACAGACACAGACACAGTCACAGACACAGTCACAGTCACAGACACAGACACAGTCACAGTCACAGACACAGACACAGACACAGTCACAGACACAGACACAGACACAGTCACAGACACAGACACAGACACAGTCACAGACACAGACAGAGTCATAGACACAGTCATAGACACAGTCACAGACACAGTCACAGTCACAGACACAGACAGAGTCATAGACACAGTCACAGACACAGTCACAGACACAGTCACAGTCACAGACACAGACACAGTCACAGTCACAGACACAGACACAGTCACAGTCACAGACACAGACACAGACACAGACACAGACACAGACACAGTCACAGACACAGACACAGACACAGTCACAGACACAGACACAGACACAGTCACAGACACAGACACAGTCACAGTCACAGACACAGACAGAGTCACAGACACAGTCACAGTCACATAGACACAGTCACAGACACAGTCACAGACACAGACAGAGTCATAGACACAGTCACAGACACAGACACAGACACAGTCACAGACACAGACACAGACACAGTCACAGACACAGACACAGACACAGTCACAGACACAGACACAGTCACAGTCACAGACACAGACAGAGTCACAGACACAGTCACAGTCACAGACACAGACAGAGTCATAGACACAGTCACAGACACAGTCACAGACAGTCACAGACACAGACAGAGTCACAGACACAGTCACAGTCACAGACACAGACACAGACACAGACACAGACAGAGTCATAGACACAGTCACATAGACACAGTCACAGACAGTCACAGACACAGACAGAGTCACAGACACAGACACAGTCACAGACACAGACACAGACACAGACACAGACAGAGTCATAGACACAGTCACATAGACACAGTCACAGACAGTCACAGACACAGACACAGTCACAGACACAGTCACAGACACAGACACAGACACAGCCACAGTCACAGACAGAGTCATAGACACAGTCACAGACACAGTCACAGACAGTCACAGACACAGACAGAGTCACAGACACAGTCACAGTCACAGACACAGACACAGACACAGACACAGACAGAGTCATAGACACAGTCACATAGACACAGTCACAGACAGTCACAGACACAGACACAGTCACAGACACAGTCACAGACACAGACACAGACACAGCCACAGTCACAGTCACAGACAGAGTCACAGACACAGTCACAGTCACAGACACAGACACAGTCATAGACACAGTCACAGACAGTCACAGACACAGACAGAGTCACAGACACAGTCACAGTCACAGACACAGACACAGTCATAGACACAGTCACAGACACAGACACAGACACAGTCACAGACACAGACACAGTCACAGTCACAGACACAGACACAGTCACAGACACAGTCACAGACACAGACACAGACACAGTCACAGACACAGACACAGACACAGTCACAGACACAGACACAGTCACAGTCACAGACACAGACAGAGTCACAGACACAGTCACAGTCACAGACACAGACAGAGTCACAGACACAGTCACAGTCACAGACACAGACACAGTCACAGACACAGACACAGTCACAGACACAGACACAGCCACAGTCACAGTCACAGTCACAGACACAGTCACAGACACAGTCACAGACACAGACAGAGTCACAGACACAGTCACAGTCACAGACACAGACACAGTCACAGACACAGACACAGTCACAGACACAGACACAGCCACAGTCACAGTCACAGTCACAGACACAGTCACAGACACAGTCACAGACACAGACAGAGTCACAGACACAGTCACAGTCACAGACACAGACAGAGTCATAGACACAGTCACAGACAGAGTCACAGTCACAGACACAGACAGAGTCACAGACACAGTCACAGTCACAGACACAGACAGAGTCATAGACACAGTCACAGACAGAGTCATAGACACAGTCACAGACAGAGTCACAGACACAGTCACAGTCACAGACACAGACAGAGTCATAGACACAGTCACAGACACAGTCACAGACAGTCACAGACACAGTCACAGTCACAGACACAGACACAGTCATAGACACAGTCACAGACACAGTCACAGTCACAGACACAGACAGAGTCATAGACACAGTCACAGACACAGTCACAGACAGTCACAGACACAGTCACAGTCACAGACACAGACACAGTCATAGACACAGTCACAGACACAGACACACACAGCATATTCTAAGGTTTAAAAATGTTTCTTTAAGTGACTACATTTTTACCTGTCATACATTTGACATTTTTTAAGTCATTTCCTTCCATTTGTCTTCTGAATACATTAACACTCGGCTTCACCTTTTCCCATGAATGAAGGAATACAACATTTGGAAAGCAACAACACATTATTTACAACACATGGAGCTTAGTGTCCTCCAGAATGACACTAAAAACCATATAGAGCCCTGTGAAAGAGTAGAAAGGCTGCAGAGTTTGGCTTCATGCATGAGGAGAGAGAGCACCAACCTGCAGCTGCCGACGGGAAAAGACGTGAAGCTAAAAACCCAAACTTCATTCAATCACTTCATCTGTTGAAACAAGATAATCTGCTCTGGGTTTGACAGCTCCTCACGCAGCTCTCCTCCGCTTCCAACTCACAACCACTGCTCTGAAAGATGACGACCACTTCCGCGTTGACGTGAAGTGACGCACTGAAACCCATGACGACTTCCTGTTCACGCAAAGCAGAATTTTCATCGTGTAAGAAAAAAATAAGAAAAATTAATTCACAAGCAATGATTTTATACCTGTATTTATTATATTATATTTATAAAAAATATTAATATTTTTCTAAAATAGTTTTGGAGTTTGAAGGACTCTTTAAAACATTGCAACGTCTTTCGACCACGCTGTACGTTAATGACGTTGGCTCGTTTTATTTTTAGTTTTGTTCTACACCAGATTTGTACCCTTTGTTTGCTCTAATTGTAACATAAATTTGAGACATGTAACGCTGTAAGCAAAGTTTGTTAATACAAAAAAAATTCTCATCATGTGACCGGCATGTGCTTTTGAGAAGGTAGGGTTTTTTTTCTAAACCTTTATTTAACAACTTGTGATACAAATTCATAACATAAATTACTTTATAACATAGTAGGGCAGAATATGTTGGAGGAGGAGGGAAAAGGGGGTTAACATCCAGAGCAATGAGCACAAAATGATAATGATAAATACAAAAATAAAAAGCAAAACAAGTGCTGTCATGGAAATATGAAGGTGTGAATGTATTTATCTATACGTGTATACATTTGTGCGAATGTATGTGAGGATGATATTTATGTCTGAAAACGAAAATATTAAATACTGCCACCTGCTGTCTCCGCACGCACACACACACACACACACACACACAGGCACACACACACACACACACACACACACACACACACACACACACACACACACACACACACACACACACACACACACACACACACACACACACACACACACACACACACACACACACACACACACACACACACACATACCGAGACCAGAGAGAGACAGAGAGAGACCAGAAAGACCCTTGGCAGTAACAGTCTACATCATAGACTGTAAATATTAATGGCCGAAAATCAAGATTGAAAAAAGTAGAAATTTGAATTTTTCGATAATTAATTTTTCAACACAACCCTAGATTCTTGTAGGATTTGAAACGTAAAAATTGACGTCACAATCCACGCCTTTGCACGGTCTGTACATGCACTTTTACCTAAACTGAACTTTGGAGTCATTTGCATATCACGGATGCAATTCCCCCTCGCGCCACTAGAGTGAGACGGTAAGTTCACGACCAATCCCTGGGTTCTTTTTCAATGGAAGCGAAGAAGTTTGAGATTTTTTTGGGGGGGGGGGTGATGAGGGAGAGGGGCTGGCCTTTTTGTGCGGCTGGAGAATCCTGCCTGGGCCGAGAGCAGCAGCACAACAGAGCGTAAAGAGCGCGGAGGCTCCAGACTCTGCAGACCGAACCTCCACCTCCTCCTCCTCCACCTCCTCCACCACCGCGTACAGCGTAGAGCTCTGCATCGGGGACCGCGATCGCCCCTGTCGCCTGTGCAACCGTGCTGGGGTCTGGGGGTTCGGGCAGGGGGGGGACTCAGACCGAGAAAGAGCAGGGGGCTGGAGGTCTGAGTCGCTTCCAGCCTTAAGGGGCCCTGGCTCTTCGGCCACAGCTGCACGGACCAGAGAGCTGTTCTGAGCGGCTAAGTGAATGGGATGGACCCGGGACCGTCTGGTGCTGGTACGTGCATTGCTTCTTCGTTGTTATATTCGATGCTGATGTGTTTGAGCATAAAGGTGTCAGGTAGTCTTTGCATGCTTGTATATATGTGTGTGTGTGTGTGTGTGTGTGTGTGTGTGTGCGTGTGGAGAGAGATGGGAGCCACAGACAGGTCCATCACCCAGCCTGGTCTAGGTGACACCAGCCCTGCATCCTATGGCTTTGGGAACACTGAGTACGCTTGGTCCAAACGCGCACAGCCTGCTCCCAGTTTGCAGCTGGAGACACTGGGGGAGAAGGGCTCCTTACTGCAGGGCTGCAAAGAGACAGGTCCTGGGAATCTCTGAGAGCAACACGAAGGAGAATCCCGCCTTGAGACAGCAGCTGCAGCCTGCACAAACCCACACAGCCTCATGCTCTGTGCTCTGAGCTGCACTCACACTATGGAGATTTATTAGCTTTTCTAACATGGCCTGGATTTGCACCATAAGTTGTGTCTCTATGCCACAGATGCGAGAATGGCAGCTGTGCATTTTGCTTTAGCTTTAGAGAGAGATGTACCTGTGTCCTTACATGCTCCTCCTGGTCATAATCCAGAGTTGTTATTACTGCTGTTGTTTAAGTGTTTAACTAGGAATTTGTTTTTACTCAAGGTGCAAACATTAAAAGACATGTAGAAAGAATGCATTAGCAAAAAGGTCTTCAAATTACTGCTCCATAAAAGTGCATAGTCAGTGTACACATCTGGGTTATTTAAATGGTGTGTGTATGTGTGTGATGATGTATCTTGATATATGATAATGATAAATTTGTTGATTGGTTGGTTCGAAACAGCTGGGAACAAATCCGATGAGAGTCGATAAAACTATCTCAGTCATTGCCTTGTCGTCATGTTGTGATGTAGTAATGACAGAGAGAGAAAGTTAGAGATTTTTAGAAGAAGTCACATTTACAGACCTGTATTTGATCTTTAAGATAAGTTAAGATAAGATACTGCTGTGTTTCTTAGCTAGCTATAAACGCTTCAATATCAATAAATCTATCTTTATATATTTATGTATCTATCCTTCTGAGGTTTCCCCACTGTGGGACTAATAAAGAATCTCTTAAACTTAATATAGTGTAAAGTTATATACATAGTGTGCAGGGTAATAAGATTAAAATAGAAAAGTTAGCAGCATCAAAGCATTCCCACATTATTGTACGTCATTACCAAAACCGCGATGCAGAACGAAAGCGTTGAGACTCTGCACCGTGCAAGAAAAGAAAGCTATTGTCTTGGGTTTGGTGAGAGGCCTGGCTGCGGTTCTCACCATCTGCCTCCACTGGCACCAGCCGCCGGGACTGTGCTGCTGCCGGGACTGTGCTGCTGCCGGGACTGTGCTGCTGCCGGGACTGTGCTGCTGCCGGGACTGTGCCGCTGCCGGGACTGTGCCGCTGCCGGGACTGTGCCGCTGCCGGGACTGTGCCGCTGCCGGGACTGTGCCGCTGCCGGGACTGTGCCGCTGCCGGGACTGTGCCGCTGCCGGGACTGTGCCGCTGCCGGGACTGTGCCGCTGCCGGGACTGTGCCGCTGCCGGGACTGTGCCGCTGCCGGGACTGTGCCGCTGCCGGGACTGTGCCGCTGCCGGGACTGTGCCGCTGCCGTGTGCGAGTCTGTTCACATCACCACAACAACAACAACACAGAATATGGGTTTTTCTGAACTCACGCAAAGATCCCTGTGTTTACAGTGTGTTTAGAGTGTATATAGAGTGTGTATAGAGTGTGTATAGAGTGTATATAGAGTGCTTATAGAGTGCGTATAGAGTGCGCGTAGAGTGCGCGTAGCGTGTGTATAGTACATATACACATATATGTATTGTACATATATCCTGCATGTAACATGTTTGCACATTTCCTCCCTTTGCACAATCTGAGTGTTCTATCCATGCCAAATGTGACATGTACATTTCTCCTCTGTGAGATAAATAAAGCAATCTTATCTTATCTTATCTTATCTTATCTTATCTTAGTGTGTATAGAGTGTGTATCGATTGCGCAAAGAGTGCGTATAGAGTGCGTAGAGAGTGTGTGTAGAGCGTGTATAGAGTGTGTTGTTGAGCGTGTATAGAGTGTGTATAGAGTGTGTATAGAGTAGATATAGAGTGTGTATAGAGTGTGTATAGTTTATATAGAGTGTTTATACAGTGTATATAGAGTGTGTATGGAGCGTGTATAGAGTGTGTATAGAGTGTGTATAGAGTGTGCATAGAGTGTATATAGAGCGTGTATAGAGCGTGTATAGAGTGTGTATAGGGTGTGTATAGAGTGTGTATAGAGTGTGTATAGAGTGTGTATAGAGTGTGTATAGAGTGTATATAGAGTGTGTATAGAGTGTGTATAGAGTATG
Organism: Knipowitschia caucasica; assembly: GCA_964034765.1. Classification (NCBI taxonomy): domain Eukaryota; kingdom Metazoa; phylum Chordata; class Actinopteri; order Gobiiformes; family Gobiidae; genus Knipowitschia; species Knipowitschia caucasica. The sequence continues at coordinate 1,708,291 of OZ035829.1, read as the reverse complement.
TATAGAGTGTGCATAGAGTGTGCATAGAGTGTATATAGAGCGTGTATAGAGTGTGTATAGGGTGTGTATAGGGTGTGTATAGAGTGTGTATAGAGTGTGTATAGAGTGTGTATAGAGTGTATAGAGTGTGTATAAAGTGTGTATAGAGTGTGTATAAAGTGTGTATAGAGTGTGTATAAAGTGTGTATAGAGTGTGTATAAAGTGTTTATAGAGTGTGTATAGAGTGTGTTGTAGAGTGTGTATAAAGTGTGTATAGAGTGTGTATAAAGTGTGTATAGAGTGTGAATAGAGTGTGTATAAAGTGTGTATAGAGTGTGTATAAAGTGTGTATAGAGTGTGTATAAAGTGTTTATAGAGTGTGTATAGAGTGTGTTGTAGAGTGTGTATAGAGTGTGTATAGAGTGTATAGAGTGTGAATAGAGTGTGTATAGAGTGTGTATAGAGTGTGTTGTAGAGTGTGTATAGAGTGTATAGAGTGTGAATAGAGTGTGTATAGAGTGTGTATAGAGTGTATAGAGTGTGTATAGAGTGTGTTGTAGAGTGTGTATAGAGTGTGTATAGAGTGTATAGAGTGTGAATAGAGTGTGTATAGAGTGTGTATAGAGTGTGTATAGAGTGTATAGAGTGTGTATAGAGTGTGTATAGAGTGTGTATAGAGTGTGTATAGAGTGTATAGAGTGTGTATAGAGTGTGTATAGAGTGTATAGAGTGTGAATAGAGTGTGTATAAAGTGTGTATAGAGTGTGTATAAAGTGTGTATAGAGTGTGTATAAAGTGTTTATAGAGTGTGTATAGAGTGTGTTGTAGAGTGTGTATAGAGTGTGAATAGAGTGTGTATAGAGTGTGTATAGAGTGTGTTGTAGAGTGTGTATAGAGTGTATAGAGTGTGAATAGAGTGTGTATAGAGTGTGTTGTAGAGTGTGTATAGAGTGTGTATAGAGTGTATAGAGTGTGTATAGAGTGTGTATAGAGTGTGTATAGAGTGTGTATAGAGTGTGTATAGAGTGTGTATAGAGTGTATAGAGTGTGTATAGAGTGTGTATAGAGTGTGTTGTAGAGTGTGTAAGACTAAATAACTTTGTCCCATTGGAGAGTCTAGTTTTAACGCAGTCAGAATAAACTCAGATGAAGGTAAAAACTCTAGATTCAAGCTTTTATCACCTCATGTTTGCTGGACCCAAGTCTTATTCACTGCAGAAACTTTTGTGGAATATAAAGTATTATGAACAACGGTTAAAGTTCTGCTTCAAATATTTTACAATACTTAAGTTTATTTTTATTATAGTTTATTTCAAGTTAACAATGAAAAAGTTTACAACTGTACAACCAGAAACTTGAAAAGAAGTGGGATAAAGTTGTTGATTCCCACCTCCTCTATAAAAGTCTTTATATTATTAGTTTGATTTGTTTTTACCTACTTTCTTTCAAAACATACGCACTTATATTTCCCTACATACTTACACTTATATACTTAAATAATAATAACATGTTAGCATCATAATCAAACACACATTTTCCCTCATTTCTGCAGCGTTCAAAAGTCTTTTTTTTCATTTTCTGCTGACTTATTTATACTTGTGCATGTGTAGGTCTGAATGTCCGTTTATATTCTATACATTACATCATTCACTTTTGGATAAAAAAAGCCATTTCAGTGACACAGTATTAGCGGCTAACATTACCTCCATCTGATCGGACCGAGCTAACCCAAACCTTTACCTGTTTGGTTCTGATTAATGAATCAATGGCATGTTCATATCTTTCAATATTTCTACACATTCTCAAGTCCTGGCGACGTCACAGCAGCTCCTGGATCATGTTCCATCGTCCGATTCTTAGAAAGTTACGCAAAAAGTTGAGTCTGAAAGGGCCAAGGTCTACCTCCTCCCATCTCCACCAACAACCCAACACACAACCACTCCCTGATATCCATGACAATACCGTGTTGCCGTGGTGTCTCCATGGTGAGGCGGGGAATGTGGGAGGGGGGCCCCGTGTGTGTGTGTGTGTGTGTGTGTGCGTCCGTGTGTGTGTGCGGCTGGGACCGGAGCAGTGGGGCAGCTGGGGTCTTTGTTGAGCTGGAGGAGGGCTGTTCTCCAGGGACCCAGAGGTTACGGCATGGGCCCCTCTCAGGCAGGAGTCATCAGGAGCTCACACGCCGTACCCCGGGCTGCAGGAGACCCCCGTCTTCATCCACAGCCACTTAGAGCGGCCGGTGTGACGAAAGACCGGGGCCTCTTTCGGCTTCGGAGAGATTTATTTCACGCAGCACATTAGCGTTGATAGACAAAGTAACGGTTGCAGGGACAAAGGGCTATTTACAATTAATGCATCTTTTGAATGTGATTTTTCTAAATAAGTGGAGCTCAAACAGGACTTTTTAACCACTTTTAAATAAATAGTGGACAATTTTCAGTTTAATCCCGGTCTGATGTTTGGTTATTGGAGAGAGAGCGACGGGATTACAGCCTCATATCTGTTTTTATTGACCAGAGAATGCATATATGTTTATTAATCATCTTAGTCTTCATTTCCTGAACCTAAACACAACATTTTTAACAATTAATTTCATTATTTAACCCAAACCATTACATATTTGGAACTGAAGATGGATTTGTAGCATTGCTGATTGGCTAATTTTCAAGTTAGTTCAATAACTTTAGCAAACGTTTATACCAGAGACCGATATAGCCACTAAGCTAGTTTCCAACGTGATTACTTATTACATTAAAAAACAGAATAAGATAAAATGACAACAATAGGAATGTAAAATACTAAATAATCTCTGCCTCAGACTCCGGAAGGTTCTCCTCCAAAGTTTCTCTGTATTTGGCTCATTCCATCTCTCCTTTTCCCATTCTTTTTTTGCCCTAGTCCATGTTTATTCTGCTCATATTCTCATATTCTCCGCTGCTAATGTATAATATAGACATCTGTAAATACTCCGAACCAAGTGCAATTATAGCCCAGAGTTTATCTTATTTTATTTTATTTTATCTTAAATGTATTGTCTATTATCTTAAATAATAGACATTGATGTGTGCGTCTGAGTGCTCTTATTTCCTCTCTCTGCTGTAATGTGCAACGATGACACTGACATTTCTCCTGTGAGACTAATAAAGGTTTATCTTATCTTATCCCTGCTGAAGAAAAGCAGCCCCATAGCATGAAGCTCCCCTCCCCACATTTTGCCTTTAAGCCCAAAAATAAATACATTTTGGTCACACCTTCTTCCACATGTGACTCCTGACAAACTTTCTTTCAATAATAGTCGGCTACAGTTAGTCCAGAAGTTTGCGACACGGCTTTGAACAGGAACCAAAAAGCGCAGATTCAGATTCATTTATTTGCCATTTGCAGTAAAACCACATTGGAATACATTTGCAAAAGTCCCCAGTGTGTGCACAAGACAAGTACTTACATAAAACTACAGCAAACTATTGTCTCTGTGAAATCGATCAACTAAAACAGTTTCAGTACAAAGATCATTTAAAGTGCTCTGTTCAAACTGACAACAGTTTGTGGAAATAAGCTGTTAGCATGTTAGCATAACGAGATGTCCTGCATCTCAAAGAACAATGTCTTCTGCCAGAGGGAAGAAGCTGGAACAAGGCTTTTCCAGGGGACAGAAGAGTCATTGATAATTCTTAGAGATCGTTTTTAAAGTCTGGATTTAAAAGAACCTCCAGAACAAAAAGTTCACAGTCCTCATGGTCTCTCTTTCTGGTCTCTCTCTGGTCTCTCTCTCTGGCCTTTTTCTGGTCTCTCTCTGGTCTCTCTCTGGTCTCTCTCTGGCCTTTTTCTGGTCTCTCTCTGGTCTCTCTCTGGTCTCTCTCTGGTCTCTCTCTGGCCTCTCTCTGGTCTCTCTCTGGTCTCTCTCTGGTCTCTCTCTGGTCTCTCTCTGGACTCTCTCTGGTCTCTCTCTGGTCTCTCTCTGGTCTCTCTCTGGCCTCTCTCTGGTCTCTCTCTGGTCTCTCTCTGGTCTCTCTCTGGTCTCTCTCTGGACTCTCTCTGGACTCTCTCTGGTCTCTCTCTGGTCTCTCTCTCTGGTCTCTCTGGCCTCTCTCTGGTCTCTCTCTGGTCTCTCTCTGGTCTCTCTCTCTGGTCTCTCTCTGGTCTCTCTCTGGTCTCTCTCTGGTCTCTCTCTGGTCTCTCTCTGGTCTCTCTCTGGTCTCTCTCTCTGGTCTCTCTCTGGTCTCTCTCTGGTCTCTCTGGTCTCTCTCTGGTCTCTCTCTGGACTCTCTCTGGTCTCTCTCTGGTCTCTCTCTCTGGTCTCTCTCTGGACTCTCTCTGGTCTCTCTCTGGTCTCTCTCTGGTCTCTCTCTGGCCTCTCTCTGGTCTCTCTCTGGTCTCTCTCTGGTCTCTCTCTGGTCTCTCTCTCTGGTCTCTCTCTGGTCTCTCCCTGGTCTCTCTCTGGTCTCTCTCTGGTGTCTCTCTGGTCTCTCTCTGGTCTCTCTCTGGACTCTCTCTGGTCTCTCTCTGGTCTCTCTCTGGTCTCTCTCTGGTCTCTCTCTCTGGTCTCTCTCTGGTCTCTCTCTGGTCTCTCTCTGGTCTCTCTCTGGTCTCTCTCTAGTCTCTCTCTCTCTGGTCTCTCTCTGGTCTCTCTCTGGTCTCTCTCTGGTCTCTCTCTGGTCTCTCTCTAGTCTCTCTCTCTCTGGTCTCTCTCTGGTCTCTCTCTGGGTCTCTCTCTGGTCTCTCTCTGGTCTCTTTCTGGTCTCTCTCTGGTCTCTCTCTGGTCTCTCTCTGGACTCTCTCTGGTCTCTCTCTGGTCTCTCTCTGGTCTCTCTCTCTGGTCTCTCTCTGGTCTCTCTCTGGTCTCTCTCTCTGGTCTCTCTCTGGTCTCTCCCTGGTCTCTCTCTGGTCTCTCTCTGGTCTCTCTCTGGTCTGTCTCTGGTCTCTCTCTGGTCTCTCTCTGGACTCTCTCTGGTCTCTCTCTGGTCTCTCTCTGGTCTCTCTCTCTGGTCTCTCTCTGGTCTCTCTCTGGTCTCTCTCTAGTCTCTCTCTCTCTGGTCTCTCTCGGTCTCTCTCTGGTCTCTCTCTCTGGTCTCTCTCTGGTCTCTCTCTGGTCTCTCTCTAGTCTCTCTCTCTCTGGTCTCTCTCTGGTCTCTCTCTAGTCTCTCTCTCTCTGGTCTCTCTCTGGTCTCTCTCTGGTCTCTCTCTGGTCTCTCTCTGGTCTCTCTCTAGTCTCTCTCTCTCTGGTCTCTCTCTGGTCTCTCTCTGGTCTCTCCCTGGCCTCTCTCTGGTCTCTCTCTGGTCTCTCTCTGGTGTCTCTGGTCTCTCTCTGGTCTCTCTCTGGACTCTCTCTGGTCTCTCTCTGGACTCTCTCTGGTCTCTCTCTGGTCTCTCTCTGGTCTCTCTCTGGTCTCTCTCTGCTGGTCTCTCTCTGGTCTCTCTCTGGTCTCTCTCTGGTCTCTCTCTCTCTGGTCTCTCTCTCTGGTCTCTCTCTGGTCTCTCTCTGGTCTCTCTCTCTGGTCTCTCTCTGGTCTCTCTCTGGTCTCTCTCTGGTCTCTCTCTGGTCTCTCTCTGGTCTCTCTCTAGTCTCTCTCTCTCTGGTCTCTCTCTGGTCTCTCTCTGGTCTCTCTCTAGTCTCTCTCTCTCTCTGGTCTCTCTCTGGTCTCTCTCTCTTAGTCTCTCTCTCTCTGGTCTCTCTCTGGTCTCTCTCTAGTCTCTCTCTCTCTCTGGTCTCTCTCTGGTCTCTCTCTGGTCTCTCTCTCTGTCTCTCTCTGGTCTCTCTCTAGTCTCTCTCTCTCTGGTCTCTCTCTGGTCTCTCTCTGGTCTCTCTCTGGTCTCTCTCTAGTCTCTCTCTCTCTGGTCTCTCTCCGGTCTCTCTCTGGTCTCTCTCTGGTCTCTCTCTGGGCTCTCTGGTCTCTCTCTGGTCTCTCTCTGGTCTCTCTCTCTGGTCTCTCTCTGGTCTCTCTCTGGTCTCTCTCTGGCCTCTCTCTGGTCTCTCTCTGGTCTCTCTCCGGTCTCTCTCTGGTCTCTCTCTGGTCTCTCTCTGGGCTCTCTGGTCTCTCTCTGGTCTCTCTCTGGGCTCTCTGGTCTCTCTCTGGTCTCTCTCTCTGGTCTCTCTCTGGTCTCTCTCTGGTCTCTGTGATGTTACCAAACCACACAGTCACAGAACCAAAAAAGCAAACTTTCAATGGTGCAGCGATAACATTTGAGCAGAATCTTAGTTAGTGGTAAAAAGTGGTAAAGTTTTCACAGAAAGTAAAGACTCTGACGAGTTTTCTTAACGACCTGTTTGTGTTTTTGATCACTCCTGTTCTTGCGTCCTTGCACTTCCTGTTCATTTTATAATCGATATTAAGATTTTATTGTTTGTTTTTAAAGCTTTGAACGGACTGGCCCCTCCTCACATCTCGGACCTCATCCAAATTCACCACCGCCCCATGCTTAGGTCCGAGGGCCAGCTCCAGCTTGGGGTGCCTAAGACCAGACTTAAAACGTGGGGAGACAGGGCCTTCTCTGTGGCTGGACCAGTGGGGGCCTGTGGGGGTGGACCCAGAAGAAGAATTAGCCAATGTTTATTCTGCTCACATTCTCATATTCTCCGCTGCTAATGTATAATATAGACATCTGTAAATACTCCGAACCAAGTGCAATTATAGCCCAGAGTTTCTTATTTTATTTTATTTTATCTTAAATTTATTGTCTATTATCTTAAATAATAGACTTTGATGTGTGCGTCTGAGTCTGATTTCCTCTCTCTGCTGTAATGTGCAACGATGACACTGACATTTCTCCACTGTGAGACTAATAAAGGTTTATCTTATCTTAACGTATAGCATCTTCTTACCTCTGGAAACGTCTTTACAGGATGGACCAAAAGTTGTCTCTTGGCCCAAAGCTCCGTTCCACATGTGTGTCAATGCTGAGTGTTCTGGACCAGTCTAGTTTAGTCGCTGTGGACTTTAGAAGTCTCTCATTTAAATGAATGGAGCTCGTGCAGCTGACGCATGCACAGATGTGTTTTCTCACATTTTCCAGCCCCCGCGGCCATTTTGAAACTGCCCATAGACCGCTGTTGTTGTGGCACATTAGTTAGAACAGCGTAGACAGGTGTGACTACGTCCATTAATATTTACAGTCTATGGTCTGGACCAAAGCAGTCTATAGTCTGGACCAAAGCAGCCCCCCCCCCCCCCTGCCCACGTCACAACAGCTCCTTGTTGGAATGTTTTAAGTCTGGTCTTAAAACACACTGTTGTTCTCTGGCTTTTAACACGGTGGTCCTAGTCGTGTGGTCCTCTGTGTTTTTATTTTATTTTCATTTTTAATTGATTTTTATATACTGTATGTGTGTATTTTATTTGTTGCCATTTTTAGCTTGTTGTGCAGCACTTTAGAAACTGCTCGTTTATGAAATGTGCTATATAGATAAAGTGGATTGGAACAGTCCCAGGTGTTGAGTGTAGATTTATGTTCTCCATGAACAGAGTCCCGTTCTCAGCTGTAGTTTTCAGATCCTTCGGAGTCTTTCGCAGGAGAATGGTTGTTTTTCTGATCACAGGTGGACGCTGTGTTTGGGTTTCACTTGACTTTATACATTTATACATTTATGGATTAAAGAATGAACTATGAGATGTTCAAAGCTGGTGTCGGGGCCGTTTAATCTAACTAAATATGTCATATACATTTTTATAATTCCCATGAAATCCCAAATATATCTGTTTTAAACTTTATACATTGACTTTAGTGCGCGGTGCAAAAACTCTTACATGAGACTTTTCAATCAATTTACAACACTCGAGGCGACCAAAACGCTAACCCTGACCCTTCACAATGAAATTACACAAAATCCATTCAAACATTTATGTATTAAAACAATAAAACAGTTAGAAACAGTGCGGCCTTAATAATTGTGTGCATTCTCAGCTTTAAAGATGCAGTCAGTGATTCTTTCCAGACACATTGTTTTAAATATTGTGGGAAAATGTCCCTAAATCCTAAAAGTATCAAGTTATCATGTGTTTTCAAAGCGTAATGGACTTGAGCAGATGTCTACAGTCTACAAGTGTTCAGTCGGTGCTACGGCTAAGCTAACGAAATCGCTCACTGCATCTTCAATGGTCGTGTATGTTGTGTGTATCATCTCGTTAGCTGCTTTAAGCTAGCTAGCATGTTGTGTTACAGACTTTTTACAGACATCAAAAATAAATTCAAGACTTTATCCCGACAAATGAGTTTTGCAGATTCAGGCTCTGAAAGGTTCGAAATGTTTGTTACTGAGTCAACACTGTCGCTGTTGGTTTTACACTTCTCTCTTTTATATGAATGTTTTTTAACGACTTCTTACTTTCTTCTGTGTGTTGTGTTCAGTGCCCATGGGGGCCTTCCCCCCGCCCCTGCAGCAGGTGTTCCATGCCCCCCGCAGGCCGGGCATGGGCACCGTGGGCAAGCCCATCAAGCTGCTGGCCAACTACTTCGAGGTCGAGATCCCAAAGATGGATGTTTACCACTACGAGGTGGACATCAAACCTGACAAGTGCCCGCGACGAGTCAACAGGTGAGTCAGGCCTCTGTGGGACCAGCACGAGTCATAACAACTGCTGGGACCATAACAGCTGAATAGACACGAGTTTAGTCAACAACAAATCTATAACCAACACCTTTTTCACAAAGATAGAAATCCTGGTTTTATTCCTTGTTTTGTCGTTAATGATTTGAGAATCATAACGAGACCTTTTTTAGTTCTGCGCCACATGGTACTTTACCAGTGAGATTAGCTCCACATGGTACTTTACCAGTGACATTAGCTCCACATGGTACTTTACCAGTGAGATTAGCTCCACATGGTACTTTACCAGTGAGATTAGCTCCACATGGTACTTTACCAGTGAGATTAGCTCCACGCGGTGAGTTCTGGCGCCCGGATCACAGACTTTCTGATTGGTGAAACGGTGGAGGGCGGGACATCGAAATGAAAACAATAACAAGATTTAGAGGCTGGAAAAGTAATTTAGAAATTCAAATATCTCTGAACGACTGTTATCAGTTAAAGAAGTATTGGAAAAGAACAGTTTATTATTATGACAGATTAGGGCCCTTTAATGACGACAGATTAGGGCCCTTTAATTATGACAGATTAGGGCCCTATAATGATGACAGATTAGGGCCCTTTAATGATGACAAATTAGGGCCCTTTAAGGATGACAGATTAGGGCCCTTTAATGATGTCAGATTAGGGCCCTTTAATGATGACAGATTAGGGCCCTTTAATGATGTCAGATTAGGGCCCTTTAATGATGACAAATTAGGGCCCTTTAATGATGACAGATTAGGGCCCTTTAATGATGACAGATTAGGGCCCTTTAATGATGACAGATTAGGGCCCTTTAATGATGACAGATTAGGGCCCTTTAATGATGACAGATTAGGGCCCTTTAATGATGACAGATTAGACATATTCCATCCATCCACCCATTTTCTTCCGCTTCATCTGTTGCCGGGCCGCGGCAGAGACGCCCAGACTTCCCTCTCACACACTTCCTCCAGCTCGTCCGGGGGGACCCCAAGGCGTTCCCAGGCCAGCTGAGAGACATAGTCCCTCTGTGTCCTGGGTCTTCCCCGGGGCCTCCTCCCGGTGGGACGTGCCCAGAACACCTCCCCAGCAGATGAACCACCTCAACTGGTTCCTCTCGACGTGGAGAAGCAGCGGCTCTACTCCGAGCTCCTCCCGTGTGACTGAACTCCTCTATTTCTAAGGGAGCAGGGGCTCTACTCCGAGCTCCTCCCGTGTTACTGAGCTCCTCACCCTATCTCTAAGGGAGCAGCCACTCTGCGGAGGAAGCTCATTTCGACGCTTGTATCCGCGATCTCGTTCTTCTGGTCATTACCCAAAGCTCATGACCATAGGTGAGGGAGGGGAGCTCTGACTGCAGACGCTGCTCCCTCTTTACCACAATGGTTTGATACAGCGACCGCATCACTGCGCACGCTGCACCGATCCGCCTGTCAATCTCACGCTCCATCCTTCCCTCACTCGTGAACAAGACCCCGAGATACTTGAACTCCTCCACTTGAGGAAGGACTGCTCCACCTGGAGAGGACCAGAACCAGGAGAGGACCAGGACCAGGAGAGGACCAGGACCTGGAGAGGACCAGGACCAGGAGAGGACCAGGACCAGGAGAGGACCAGGACCTGGAGTGGACCAGGACCAGGAGAGGACCAAGACCTGGAGAGGACCAGGACCTGGAGAGGACCAGGACCTGGAGAGGACCAGGACCAGGAGAGGACCAGGACCAGGAGAGGACCAGGACCAGGAGAGGACCAGGACCTGGAGAGGACCAGGACCAGGAGAGGACCACCAGGAGAGGACCAGGACCAGGAGAGGACCAGGACCTGGAGAGGACCAGGACCTGGAGAGGACCAGGACCAGGAGAGGACCAGGACCTGGAGAGGACCAGGACCAGGAGAGGACCAGGACCTGGAGAGGACCAGGACCTGGAGAGGACCAGGAGAGGACCAGGACCAGGAGAGGACCAGGACCAGGAGAGGACCAGGACCTGGAGAGGACCAGGACCTGGAGAGGACCAGGACCTGGAGAGGACAAGGAGAGGACCAGGACCAGGAGAGGACCAGGACCTGGAGAGGACCAGAACCAGGAGAGGACCAGGAGAAGGACTAGGACCTGGAGAGAGCTTTCCCATCCCAGCCGCTGGTGTGAACATTAGACGTATTGTTTTCCTCTAACTGAAAACACAAAGAGCTAATTGACTTTCCTCACTGTCCTCGGTCTCGTCTCGGTCCTGCTGCTCTCTCGTCTCAGTCTTGCTGCTCTCTCGTCTCAGTCCTGCTGCTCTCTCGTCTCAGTCCTGCTGCTCTCTCGTCTCAGTCCTGCTGCTCTCTCGTCTCAGTCTTGCTGCTCTCTCGTCTCAGTCCTGCTGCTCTCTCGTCTCAGTCCTGCTGCTCTCTCGTCTCAGTCCTGCTGCTCTCTCGTCTCAGTCCTGCTGCTCTCTCGTCTCAGTCCTGCTGCTCTCTCGTCTCAGTCCTGCTGCTCTCTCGTCTCAGTCCTGCTGCTCTCTCGTCTTAGTCCTGCTGCTCTCTCGTCTCAGTCCTGCTGCTCTCTCGTCTGAGCCCTGCTGCTCTCTCGTCTCAGTCCTGCTGCTCTCTCGTCTTAGTCCTGCTGCTCTCTCGTCTTAGTCCTGCTGCTCTCTCGTCTCAGTCCTGCTGCTCTCTCGTCTTAGCCCTGCTGCTCTCTCGTCTCAGTCCTGCTCCTCTCTCATCTCGGTCCTGCTGCTCTCTCGTCTCAGTCCTGCTGCTCTCTCGTCTCAGTCCTGCTGCTCTCTCGTCTTAGTCCTGCTGCTCTCTCGTCTCAGTCCTGCTCCTCTCCCTCGTCTCGGTCCTGCTGCTCTCTCGTCTCGGTCCTGCTGCTCTCTCGTCTCAGTCTTGCTGCTCTCTCGTCTCAGTCCTGCTGCTCTCTCGTCTCAGTCTTGCTGCTCTCTCGTCTTAGTCCTGCTGCTCTCTCGTCTCAGTCTTGCTGCTCTCTCGTCTCGGTCCTGCTGCTCTCTCGTCTCAGTCTTGCTGCTCTCTCGTCTTAGTCCTGCTGCTCTCTCGTCTTAGTCCTGCTGCTCTCTCGTCTCGGTCCTGCTGCTCTCTCGTCTCAGTCTTGCTGCTCTCTCGTCTCAGTCTTGCTGCTCTCTCGTCTCAGTTCTGCTGCTCTCTCGTCTCTGTCCTGCTGCTCTCTCGTCTCGGTCCTGCTGCTCTCTCGTCTCAGTCTTGCTGCTCTCTCGTCTCAGTCTTGCTGCTCTCTCGTCTCAGTCCTGCTGCTCTCTCGTCTCAGTCTTGCTGCTCTCTCGTCTTAGTCCTGCTGCTCTCTCGTCTCAGTCTTGCTGCTCTCTCGTCTCGGTCCTGCTGCTCTCTCGTCTCGGTCTTGCTGCTCTCTCGTCTTAGTCCTGCTGCTCTCTCGTCTCAGTCCTGCTGCTCTCTCGTCTCAGTCTTGCTGCTCCCTCGTCTCAGTCCTGCTTCTCTCTCGTCTTAATCCTGCTGCTCTCTCGTCTCAGTCCTGCTGCTCTCTCGTCTCAGTCTTGCTGCTCTCTCGTCTTAGTCCTGCTGCTCTCTCGTCTCGGTCCTGCTGCTCTCTCGTCTCTGTCCTGCTGCTCTCTCGTCTCGGTCTTGCTGCTCTCTCGTCTCGGTCTTGCTGCTCTCTCGTCTCAGTCCTGCTGCTCTCTCGTCTCAGTCTTGCTGCTCTCTCATCTCAGTCTTGCTGCTCTCTCGTCTCGGTCTTGCTGCTCTCTCGTCTCAGTCCTGCTGCTCTCTCGTCTCAGTCCTGCTGCTCTCTCGTCTCAGTCCTGCTGCTCTCTCGTCTCAGTCTTGCTGCTCTCTCGTCTCAGTCTTGCTGCTCTCTCGTCTCAGTCCTGCTGCTCTCTCGTCTCAGTCCTGCTGCTCTCTCGTCTCTGTCCTGCTGCTCTCTCGTCTCAGTCCTGCTGCTCTCTCGTCTCTGTCCTGCTGCTCTCTCGTCTCAGTCCTGCTGCTCTCTCGTCTCTGTCCTGCTGCTCTCTCGTCTCAGTCCTGCTGCTCTCTCGTCTCAGTCCTGCTGCTCTCTCGCTCCACAGTTTACAAACCCAGACCTCACCGTTTCAAACCGATAATAACTAATTTAAAACACACACATTTGTGCGTTCCATAAATAACCCGAGCTCCTCTGTCTTTGCCGCTCTGTGCCGATCTAACAAAGGCTTTCACAGATCACCACCTTTTGACCCGGTCTCATTCTAGTCCCACTCATCCCCCACCCTGGAGTGAAGGCCAAGGCACCCCCCCCCCCCCCCCATGGTCCTTCTCCCACATGACCATGAAATATAGCACCAGCAGCAGAACCATCGATCAGCCACAAAGGAAGTGATCGGTTTGTCTTTGAGTGTTTCAAACTTGTTAAAAGTTGCGTCTCTCCCTCTCTCCCCCTCCCTCTCTCTCTCTGTGTCCTCTCTCTGTCTATCTCTATCCCCCTCCCTACCCTCTCTCTCTGTCTCCCCTCTCTCTCTCTCTCTCTCTCGCTCTCCTCCCTCTTTCGCGCTCTCTCTCTTGCTCTCTCCCTCTGTCTCCCTCTCCCCCTCTTTCTCCTCTCCTTCTCGCCTCTCTCTCCCCCTTTCTCTCTTTCTCCCTCTCCCTCACCCTCCCCCCCCCCCCTCTCTCCCCTTCCTCTCCCCTTCCTCTCACCCTCCCTCCCTCTCTCTCTCCTCCTCTCTCTCTCTCTGTCTCTCCCCCCCTCCCTCTCCCCTCTCCCCCCTCTCCACCCCCCTCTCTCTCTCACAGGGAGGTGGTGGAATACATGGTGCAACACTTCAAGCCGCAGCTCTTTGGAGACAGGAAGCCAGTTTACGACGGAAAGAAGAACATCTACACGGTGCTAGCACTTCCCATCGGGAGTGAGAAGGTGAGTCGCCTCAGGGCAGGTGCGGCTGCAGGGAGTGAGAAGGTGAGTGCGGCAGTCGCCTCAGGGCAAGTGCCTCAGGGCAGGTGCCTCAGGGCAGGTGCCTCAGGGCAGGTGCCTCAGGGCAGGTGCCTCAGGGCAGGTGCGGCTGCAGGGAGTGAGAAGGTGAGTGCGGCAGTCGCCTCAGGGCAGGTGCCAAAAGGGCACAGGTTTGGCACAGTCAAAAGGACTGTGCCAAACCTGAAGACCGGACTGTAACCCGTTTACAGAAGAGGAGGAGAGGGAACCTGAAGATACCCAATGTTATCTTTGTGTAAACTGTGTTGGATCCAAAAATTCTAAATTCTTTCTTGGATTGAACCAACACGGGACACACCCCGACCTTCTTTGTCAGTGACGCTCATTCATTTAACTGGGGGAGACCGTATGCAGTTGACTGGACACCGTCGTAGAAACACCTGTCTGCTGTATTCTGTATGTTTTACTCTGTCTTTCCCTCTCGTCCTCCTCCAGGTGGACTTTGAGGTGACCATTCCGGGCGAGGGAAAAGACAGAATCTTCAAGGTGTCCATCCGGTGGCTCGCCAAAGTGTCATGGCGCCTCCTGCAAGAGACTCTGGTCAGTGGGCGACTTCAGGTCCCCCTCGACTCCGTTCAAGCTCTGGACGTCGCCATGCGCCACCTGGCCTCTATGAGGTAATGTAAGGGGTGATACCATGTGAGGGGTACCATGTGAGGGGTACCATGTGGCTGTTATAGTACCATGGGGCTGTTATAGTACCATGGGGCTGTTATAGTACCATGGGGCTGTTATAGTACCATGGGGCTGTTATAATACCATGGGGCTGTTATAATACCATGGAGCTATTATAATACCATGGGGCTGTTATAATACCATGGGGCTCTTATAATAGCTGGATAGAGTACTACTAGATGATAGCTGTGCCTCCCATGGCCACAGGAGGCGCTGTGGTACTGCAGACTACATGACCATAGAAACAGCTTAACCTCAGCTGACCGAGAACCTGACAGAGAACCTGACCGAGAACCTGACAGAGAACCTGACAGAGAACCTGACAGAGAACTTGACAGAGAACCTGACAGAGAACCTGACATAGAACCTGACCGAGAACCTGACCGAGAACCTGACAGAGAACCTGACAGAGAACTTGACATAGAACCTGATAGAGAACCTGACAGAGAACTTGACATAGAACCTGACCGAGAACCTGACAGAGAACCTGACAGAGAACCTGACATAGAACCTGACCGAGAACCTGACAGAGAACCTGACAGAGAACCTGACAGAGAACCTGACATAGAACCTGACCGAGAACCTGACAGAGAACCTGACAGAGAACCTGACCGAGAACCTGACCGGGAACCTGACAGAGAACCTGACAGAGAACCTGACAGAGAACCTGACAGAGAACCTGACAGAGAACCTGACAGAGAACCCGACAGAGAACCTGACAGAGAACTTGACAGAGAACTTGACCGAGAACCTGACCGAGAACCTGACCGGGAACCTGACAGAGAACCTGACAGAGAACCTGACAGAGAACCTGACAGAGAACCTGACAGAGAACCTGACAGAGAACCCGACAGAGAACCTGACAGAGAACTTGACAGAGAACTTGACAGAGAACCTGACAGAGAACCTGACAGAGAACCTGACATAGAACCTGACATAGAACCTGACAGAGAACCTGACAGAGAACCTGACATAGAACCTAACCGAGAACCTGACAGAGAACCTGACAGAGAACCTGACAGAGAACCTGACAGAGAACCTGACAGAGAACCTGACAGAGAACCTGACAGAGAACCTGACAGAGAACCTGACAGAGAACCTACAGCTTTCATAAAGGAGGATTCTGTGGATTTTAGTGTCCCATGATGTGTGTCTCTGATTGGTCAGAACGTTGCCCTCTGATTGGTCAGAACTCTTCCCTCTGATTGGTCAGAACGTTGCCCTCTGATTGGTCAGAACTCTGCCCTCTGATTGGTCAGAACTCTGCCCTCTGATTGGTCAGAACGCTGTTCTCTGTGCACATGCATGAGAGACACACACACATTTTTGGTGCAAAGCATCATGGGAGCTCGTCCACTGCACAGAAAAGGGAGGACCAGACGATGCCCAAATATGGACGAGTTCCACTCTCTCGGTCCCTGAGCACAAGCCACTGACTTGGACAGGCGCCATCTTGGATCCCGGGGCTTGAGTAACTGAGTAACTCGCTCTGGTCTGGATGAGGCTCAGTCGTTTGACCTCAAACAGACTGTTTTCTGTGTCAGAGTTTGGAAAAGATCATGTTCTTCTGCCTCCGGTGAGAAACGCTCAGACAATGTAGGAGCGAAACAAACAGGAAGAACTTCAGTGTCTCAGGGATCAGAAAACCCCCTTCTGAAACACAGTAGGGTTAGGGGCCATCTGCAGGTGAAAACCAGATCCTGTCAGACCTCTGAAGCTAAGCAGGGCTGGGCCTGGTTAGTACTATGATGGGAGACCTCAGTGGAGTCGGTTGTGGCTGTAAAGTGCCAAACTGTGGTTGTGTCCTTACAATACAATACAATTTATTCTTGTATAGCCCTAGGTCACAACAGAAGTCATCTCAGAGACTTAACAAAACCATTGAAATCACCAACACAGGTCAGAGAATCAACAGTTAAAACACATGAAGAATATAAAGCACACACAGAAGAAAATGTCCATACATGTTGTAGAATGCTAAAGTGTCCTGATCATCACCAATCCTTTCTGTTGGACACTAACTGTCCAACAAGACCCTCCTGCATCGACAAGGAACAACTCTTAAAAAACCCAGTGGGAAAAAGTGAGAAACCTTGGAGGAGAACTAGGGAAACCCACAGGGAGGGAGACCCATATGAGAAAGGGATCCGCTCCTCCGGACGGACAGGCTAATGATCTAGGACCTAAGCTAGCTACAGAACGTGGACCAGTGGCCGCTGAACGTGGACAGGTCCGGTGCAGGACTGAAGCACTCCCAGGCGGGTCGGGCGGGGCAGTCCGCAGGTGTAGATGGAGGAGGCCAGGCTCAGAGATCCCGTCATCGTACCATGAAACAGACAATGGGACAACGGGTGAATAGCAATGAACAAACTACAGTCAGAATCCTAAAAATGCTAAACAGATAAAGTAGGAAGGAGGAGAGGATAGTGCTCAAGTTACCATACTTCTCCAGCAGGGGGCTCCCTATGCAGCTTGACTGACAGTCTGAGGAGTTTAGCCTTCCCCGAGTCTTACCTTCCTAGCCATATGCTAAACTAAAGAGGACTGTTTTAAACCTAGCCTTGAATAAAGAGATTCATGGATTGCACACCAGGTGTGCAAACCGATCCAAGCAAACCTAATTATATATTATATATCATATACATCATATATACCATACATACGATATATATCATATATAATACACAACATAACATACAGCATAATATATAACATAATATACAACATAACACAATACATTATTGTATAATATATAACATAATATATAACATAATACAGCATAATATACAACATAACACAATACATAACATAATACATATATTGTATAATATATAACATAATACAGCATATATATATATTATATACACTACATATTATATATTACCTAATTATATGCTAAATTAAAGTAAAGTGCTTTAAGCCTGGCCTTGAATGTGGAGAGCGTATCTGCTTCCTTAACATAAATGAAGCTGATTCCACAGTAAAGGAGCTTGGAGCTAAATGCTCTGCCACCAACAGTGACCTTTGAGACCTTAGGGACCACCAGACGTCTGGCGTTTTGTGAGCGCAACGCTCGACTTGGTTGATACGACACTAACGTGTCTTGGAGATAAGAAGGAGCCAAGCCATTTATGGCTTTATATGTTAAGAGTAGGATTTTAAACTTTATTCTGTACTCCACAGGGAGCCAGTGGAGTGATTTTAACACCGGAGTTATGTGCTCCCTCCTTTTGGTACCTGTTAAGATCCTAGCTGCTGTATTCTGAACGAGCTGGAAGCTCTTCAAAGAGGCTTTAGGGCACGCTGCCAGTAAAGCGTTACAGTAGTCGAGCCTTGAGGTGACAAACGCGTGAATGAGTTTTTCCGCGTCACTTTTAGGAAGGAAATTCCTAATTTTAGCGATGTTCCGTAAGTGGAAGTACGCCGTTTTAGTTGCTTGGCTTAGGCAAGACACTTCCCCCACATTAGAATGAGTCTGGTGTGTGTGTGAATGGTTGGTGGTGGTGGGAGGGGCCGATGGCATAGACTGGTTGCCTCGCTTCTGTCAGTGTGCCCCAGGGCAGCTGTGGCTACAGTAGTTTATCACCTGTGTTTGGAGAGAGAGAATAATGATGTGATTTCCAAACATGTGAGGGTCTGACTCTCTGACCCGAGTTTCTCATTTGAGTCATGTTTGGTCTCATTTGATTGGTCGGCTAAAATGTCAATCAGAGGAAACAGGAAGAAACAGGAGCAACAAAGACAAAACAATGTTTTGTCTGCAGCAAAACATAAACATATGACACAATCTTTATTTTAACAACAATTGACTCCTGGTGCAAAAAGGTTTTACAAATTCCTGTTTCTTACAATAGAGATAATTCTGAGTCTGATCTAATCCCAAGGGCCTGGTTTGTGGCTGCTACAGTTACTTAAAGCTGCACTAAGTGACTTTGGGATTTTGAAGCCGTGGACCCGCTGGCCTCTCTCTTTCTGCTCCCCTCCCCGCACCCACGAAGCTATCGCCCCCCACACACACTCACTGTTGGGACGGAGCTAGCGTCTCCCAATATGGATAATACATGGATATGGATTTGCACGTGGATGGCGTGACCATAAAACGATAGAACCGGGAAGCGCGGAGGAACGAGACTTTCTTTTGGCTGTCTCGCTGTGTAAGCAGTAACCGGTGACGAAGACACGAAGCTTCAGGTTAGCTCCTCGGCTTGTTGTGCTAACTCAGCCGTCTATGCTAACGGACCTGTAGATTTCTCACAAAAGTGGGGGCTATTGGTCCGTTGTGATTGGTCACAATCAGAGACCCGAAACACATTCTCTTCCTTGTTTCATCAAAACTCGATCTAAAATATAATGTCACGCCAGCACAAATCTGCGCTAATTATTCTTCAAAAGGACGTATATCCCAATGCACTACATGGACATGGAAAGCATTTTTGTAATGAATACGAAAATAAAGTTAGTTAGTGCAGCTTTAAGGCCCTCTCTATATATAAGTTCAATTATTTTTATTTTGTATCGCCCTAAATCACAGCAGCAGTTGGTCTCGGAGGACTTTACAAAACTGTGGATTCTCCAACAACAGATCAGAAAATCAAATGCTCTGGTGAAAACACTCAGAGCCGTTGGTCCATAAGGAGCAGAGACCAAAGTTTATAAATGTGGTTGAATGTGTTGTGTTCAAGCCCCGGCGATCCAAGATGGCGCCGTATTCAAATGAATGGTTTGTGCTCAGTGGCGCTTGTGTCGGCGTGGTCGCGGAACTCGCCATATCACTCGCTGTCTTTGGGCATCGTCTGGTCCTCCCGGTTCTGGGCAGTGGATGAACTCCCATGATGCTTTGCGCCAAATACGTGTGTGCGGGTCTCATGCACGTGCACAGAGGGGCTCGGCCGTTCAGGTTCTCTGTCAGGTTCTCTGTCAGGTTCTCTGTCTGGTTCTCTGTCAGGTTCTCTGTCTGGTTCTCTGTCTGGTTCTCTGTCTGGTTCTCCGTCAGGTTCTCTGTCAGGTTCTCTGTTAGGTTCTCTGTCAGGTTCACTGTCAGGTTCTCTGTCATGTTCTCTGTCAGGTTCTCTGTAGGTTCTCTGTCAGGTTCTCTGTCATGTTCTCTGTCAGGTTCTCTGTCTGGTTCTCTGTCAGGTTCTCTGTCTGGTTCTCTGTCAGGTTCTCTGTAGGTTCTCTGTCAGGTTCTCTGTAGGTTCTCTGTCAGGTTCTCTGTCAGGTTCTCTGTAGGTTCTCTGTCAGGTTCTCTGTCTGGTTCTCCGTCAGGTTCTCTGTCAGGTTCTCTGTTAGGTTCTCTGTCTGGTTCTCTGTCAGGTTCTCTGTCAGGTTCTCTGTCTGGTTCTCCGTCAGGTTCTCTGTCAGGTTCTCTGTCAGGTTCTCTGTCTGGTTCTCTGTCAGGTTCTCTGTCAGGTTCTCTGTCAGGTTCTCTGTCTGGTTCTCCGTCAGGTTCTCTATCAGGTTGTCTGTTAGGTTCTCTGTCTGGTTCTCTGTCAGGTTCTCTGTAGGTTATCTGTCAGGTTCTCTGTAGGTTCTCTGTCAGGTTCTCTGTCAGGTTCTCTGTAGGTTCTCTGTCAGGTTCTCTGTAGGTTCTCTGTCAGGTTCTCTGTCGTTCTCTGTCAGGTTCTCTGAAGGTTCTCTGTAGGTTCTCTGTCATGTTCTCTGTCATGTTCTCTGTAGGTTTTCTGTCAGGTTCTCTGTCAGGTTCTCTGTAGGTTCTCTGTCATGTTCTCTGTCATGTTCTCTGTCAGGTTCTCTGTCAGGTTCTCTGTCAGGTTCTCTGTAGGTTCTCTGTCAGGTTCTCTGTAGGTTCTCTGTCAGGTTCTCTGTCAGGTTCTCTGTAGGTTCTCTGTCAGGTTCTCTGTAGGTTCTCTGTCAGGTTCTCTGTCTGGTTCTCTGTAGGTTCTCTGTCAGGTTCTCTGTCTGGTTCTCTGTCAGGTTCTCTGTCAGGTTCTCTGTAGGTTCTCTGTCAGGTTCTCTGTAGGTTCTCCGTCAGGTTCTCTGTCTGGTTCTCTGTAGGTTCTCTGTCAGGTTCTCTGTAGGTTCTCTGTCAGGTTCTCTGTCTGGTTCTCTTTCAGGTTCTCTGTCAGGTTCTCTGTAGGTTCTCTGTCTGGTTCTCTTTCAGGTTCTCTGTCAGGTTCTCTGTAGGTTCTCTGTCAGGTTCTCTGTCAGCTGAGGTCGAGCTGTTTTACTTTACATTGAGTTGGGGAAAATTTCTGTGTAGCCCACGTGAATTTAGTCTGGTTTAGTCTGGTTTAGTCTGCAGTACGGCAAGAATCCCCCGAGCACATGGTTCTTCAGTTCCAAACTATTAATACCCTATCCAGATGTTAAAATAGACCCATGGTTGTGTCCTGGATCCTGTTTGTCTTTAGAGCCTCCTGCATCAGAGGAACAACTTCAGCCCAAACAAGTCTAGACCATAATGTGTGGGTTCTCTGGTCTTAAAGGTACACTCCTGTGGGGCGGTCCTTCTTCTCTCCCCCCGAGGGATACTACCACCCGCTGGGAGGAGGCCGCGAGGTGTGGTTCGGGTTCCATCAGTCGGTCCGTCCCGCCATGTGGAAAATGATGCTCAACATCGACGGTGAGAAACTTTACCTCAAACTGAAATCTCCAACAAACCTGAGTGAGTTTAAAATCAAAGTTAAACAATGACTCAAAAGGAACCAAGATTCTTAAAGTGACAGTCTGTAACTCTAAATGAATTACACATTTTAAGAACTGTATTAAATTGACCACCTGGCCTAAAATGTTGATATAAAATAAGTCATTCAATAAGAGTTATAATATTACAGTAAGTCCCGCCTTCCCTTCTCTTAGCTATAGCTCAGAATCCACGATGGTGTCCACGTTAACCAATCAGGTGATGCCAAGGGCTGTCAATCATCGGCGTTGATGCTGAACCTATATCCATAATCATTATATACTGAACCCTGTACCGCGATCGCTTTTTAGTGCATTAAAACATTATTATTGTCTCAGATTAACAAATAATTGTGTTGATTGATTGTCATGGAAACGTAGGCGTAGACCAATAAGAAAGGAAGGGGGCGGAGCTTGGGTAGTTTTTTCCGACTCATGTATCTTTTTTCTGACAATCACTTAAATATTGTATTGTAAATAATTGTACTGTGTAATCTGTGTATTTGGATCTGAGTGATTAATCATATATAAATCTGTAAATGTGTGTATTTTTATGTCTTAAAACCAGGTCTGTGAATACATTTCCACTTTTTGTAAACAGTCTGAAGAGTATGTTTGAGTTTCACTGCTGCTTGTTTGCGTCAGGAGATAACCCTGTGCTCTCTGTCTCCCTCTAGTGTCCGCTACGGCCTTCTACAAAGCTCAGCCTGTCATCGAGTTCATGTGTGAGGTTTTGGACATCCGCAACATCGACGAGCAGCCGAAAACTCTCACCGACTCCCAACGAGTGCGCTTCACCAAGGAAATCAAAGGTGAGGAACAAGAAGACGACGTCAGGACAGAGGCCGGGAACGGAAACAGGAAGTTGGAAATGACAATGTTTTGATTTAGGTCTAAAGGTGGAGGTGACGCACTGTGGGCAGATGAAGAGAAAGTACAGAGTATGCAACGTGACGCGACGTCCTGCCAGCCACCAGACGTATGTACCATGTATGCTAGCTCGGGATGCACCGATACCAGACCGGTGCCGAGACCAGACCGGTGCCGAGACCAGACCGGTGCCGAGACCAGACCGGTGCCGAGACCAGACCGGTGCCGAGACCAGACCGGTGCCGAGACCAGACCGGTGCCGAGACCAGACCGGTGCCGAGACCAGACCGGTGCCGAAACCATACCGGTGCCGAAACCATACCAGTGCCGAGACCAGACCGGTGCCGAGACCAGACCGGTGCCGAGACCAGACCTGTGCCGATACCAGACCGGTGCCGAGACCAGACCTGTGCCGAGACCAGACCCGTGCCGATACCAGACCGGTGCCGAGACCAGACCGGTGCCGAAACCATACCGGTGCCGAAACCATACCAGTGCCGAAACCATACCAGTGCCGAAACCATACCAGTGCCGAGACCAGACCGGTGCCGAGACCAGACCGGTGCCGAGACCAGACCGGTGCCGAGACCAGACCGGTGCCGAAACCAGACCGGTGCCGAGACCAGACCGGTGCCGAGACCATACCAGTGCCGATACGAGACCGGTGCCGAGACCAGACCGGTGCCGAGACCAGACCGGTGCCGAGACCATACCAGTGCCGATACCAGACCGGTGCCGAGACCAGACCGGTGCCGAGACCATACCAGTGCCGATACCAGACCGGTGCCGAGACCAGACCGGTGCCGATACCAGACCGGTGCCGAGACCAGACCGGTGCCGAGACCAGACCGGTGCCGAGACCATACCAGTGCCGATACCAGACCGGTGCCGAGACCAGACCGGTGCCGAGACCATACCAGTGCCGATACCAGACCGGTGCCGAGACCAGACCGGTGCCGAGACCAGACCGGTGCCGAGACCATACCAGTGCCGATACCAGACCGGTGCCGAGACCAGACCGGTGCCGATACCAGACCGGTGCCGAAACCAGACCGGTGCCGAGACCAGACCGGTGCCGAAACCAGACCGGTGCCGAGACCAGACCGGTGCCGAGACCATACCAGTGCCGATACCAGACCGGTGCCGAGACCAGACCGGTGCCGAGACCAGACCGGTGCCGAGACCATACCAGTGCCGATACCAGACCGGTGCCGAGACCAGACCGGTGCCGAGACCAGACCGGTGCCGATACCAGACCGGTGCCGATACCAGACCGGTGCCGAGACCAGACCGGTGCCGAGACCAGACCGGTGCCGATACCAGACCGGTGCCGAGACCATAGACTTGTACTTGTGCTCATACCATAGGACACAATTCCCACATAAAGTAAGTTGGCCATGAGCAATTAATACATAAATAAAAAAACAAATCATGACTTTATCTAAATCTGTATTTTATAATTAAATGTTGCGTTTCCAATGTTGATAAACAATAAATAAATCATATTATATAAAAATCAATGAATACATAAAATTATGAACCAGGAGGAAAGGAGCCTTTTTTTGAGGCTCTTTCTGGTCTCTCTCTCTGGTC
This sequence comes from Knipowitschia caucasica, assembly GCA_964034765.1. Taxonomy (NCBI): domain Eukaryota; kingdom Metazoa; phylum Chordata; class Actinopteri; order Gobiiformes; family Gobiidae; genus Knipowitschia; species Knipowitschia caucasica. The sequence continues at coordinate 1,685,059 of OZ035829.1, read as the reverse complement.
TCTCTCTGGTCTCTCTGGTCTTTCTGGTCTCTCTCTCTGGTCTCTCTCTCTGGTCTCTCTGGTCTCTCTCTCTGGTCTCTCTCTCTGGTCTCTCTCTGGTCCCTCTCTGGTCTCTCTCTGGTCTCTCTCTGGTCTCTCTGGTCTCTCTCTCTGGTCTCTCTGGTCTCTCTATCTGGTCTCTCTGGTCTCTCTCTCTGGTCTTTCTCTCTGGTCTCTCTCTCTGGTCTCTCTCTGGTCCCTCTCTGGTCTCTCTCTGGTCTCTCTCTGGTCCCTCTCCGGTCTCTCTCTGGTCTCTCTCTCTGGTCTCTCTCTGGTCTCTCTCTGGTCTCTCTGGTCTCTCTCTGGTCTCTCTCTCTGGTCTCTCTCTGGTCCCTCTCCGGTCTCTCTCTGGTCTCTCTCTCTGGTCTCTCTCTGGTCTCTCTCTGGTCTCTCTGGTCTCTCTCTGGTCTCTCTCTCTGGTCTCTCTCTGGTCTCTCTCTGGTCTCTCTCTGGTCTCTCTCTCTGGTCTCTCTCTGGTCTCTCTCTGGTCTCTCTCTGGTCTCTCTCTGGTCTCTCTCTGGTCTCTCTCTGGTCCCTCTCCGGTCTCTCTCTGGTCTCTCTCTCTGGTCTCTCTCTGGTCTCTCTCTGGTCTCTCTCTGGTCTCTCTCTCTGCTCTCTCTCTGGTCTCTCTGGTCTCTCTCTGGTCTCTCTCTGGTCTCTCTCTGGTCTCTCTCTGGTCTCTCTCTGGTCCCTCTCTGGTCTCTCTCTGGTCTCTCTCAGGTCCCTCTCCGGTCTCTCTCTGGTCTCTCTCTCTGGTCTCTCTCTGGTCTCTCTCTGGTCTCTCTCTGGTCTCTCTCTCTGGTCTCTCTCTCTGGTCTCTCTCTGGTCTCTCTCTGGTCTCTCTCTCTGGTCTCTCTGGTCTCTCTCTGGTCTCTCTCTCTGGTCTCTCTGGTCTCTTTCTGGTCTCTCTGGTCTCTCTCTGGTCTCTCTGGTCTCTCTCTGGTCTCTCTCTCTGGTCTCTCTCCGGTCTCTCTCTGGTCTCTCTCTGGTCTCTCTCTCTGGTCTCTCTCTGGTCTCTCTCTGGTCTCTCTCTGGTCTCTCTCTGGTCCCTCTCTGCTCTTTCTCTGCTCTCTCTCTGGTCTCTCTCTGGTCTCTCTCCGGTCTCTCTCTGGTCTCTCTCTCTGGTCTCTCTCCGGTCTCTCTCTGATCTCTCTCCGGTCTCTATCCGGTCTCTCTCCGGTCTCTCTGTGGTAAAAGCCAAATCAAACCGTGTTCTTTGGTCTTTTCACGTTCCAGGTTCCCGCTCCAGCTGGAGAGTGGGCAGACCGTAGAATGTACCGTGGCTCAGTACTTCAAGCAGAAGTACAACCTGCAGCTGAAATACCCCCACCTGCCCTGCCTCCAGGTGGGGCAGGAGCAGAAGCACACCTACCTGCCTTTAGAGGTACTCCCCACACTCTCAAGCCCAGCTAGCATAACCAGCTAATGTGGAGCACAGCAAAACAACACTTCAGTATTTCCTCCTGTGTTGATGTCCAGGTGTGTAACATTGTAGCGGGTCAGAGATGTATCAAGAAGCTGACAGATAATCAGACCTCCACCATGATCAAAGCCACCGCCCGCTCGGCCCCGGACCGACAGGAGGAGATCAGTCGCCTGGTGAGTCACTCTATATTTTTGTTTTTCTGAAAAATATGGGATAATACTGAAGGAGGTCGAGGCACAAATGTCCTTTATTTTGGCGATTGAGCGTTAGATTCTTTAGGTCTCTTTGCATTGTTTCTAAGCTCAAGATTTACTATTGGATCTTCTACTAAATACTCTCTCTCTGGTCTCTCTCTGGTCTCTCTGGTCTCTCTCTGGTCTCTCTCTCTCTGGTCTCTCTCTTCTTCTCTCTCTGGTCTCTCTCAGGTCTCTCTCTGGTCTCTCTGGTCTCTCTCTGGTCTCTCTCAGGTCTCTCTCTCTCTGGTCTCTCTCTTCTTCTCTCTCTGGTCTCTCTCAGGTCTCTCTCTCTCTGGTCTCTCTCTCTGGTCTCTCTCTGGTCTCTCTCAGGTCTCTCTCTGGTCTCTCTGGTCTCTCTCTGGTCTCTCTCAGTTCTCTCTCTCTCTGGTCTCTCTCTTCTTCTCTCTCTGGTCTCTCTCTCTGGTCTCTCTCTCTGGTCTCTCTCTCTGGTCTCTCTCTGGTCTCTCTCTCTCTGGTCTCTCTCTTCTTCTCTCTCTGGTCTCTCTCAGGTCTCTCTCTGGTCTCTCTGGTCTCTCTATGGTCTCTCTGGTCTCTCTCTGGTCTCTCTCAGGTCTCTCTCTCTCTGGTCTCTCTCTTCTTCTCTCTCTGGTCTCTCTCAGGTCTCTCTCTCTCTGGTCTCTCTCTCTGGTCTCTCTCTCTTCTTCTCTCTCTGGTCTCTCTCTCTGGTCTCTCTCTGGTCCTTCTCTGGTCTCTCTCTCTGGTCTCTCTCTCTGGTCTCTCTCTCTGGTCTCTCTCTCTGGTCTCTCTCTCTGGTCTCTCTCTGGTCCTTCTCTGGTCTCTCTCTCTGGTCTCTCTCTCTGGTCTCTCTCTGGTCTCTCTCTCTGGTCTCTCTCTCTAGTCTCTCTCTGGTCTCTCTCTCTGGTCTCTCTCTGGTCTCTCTCTCTGGTCTCTCTCTCTTCTTCTCTCTCTGGTCTCTCTCTCTGGTCTCTCTCTGGTCCTTCTCTGGTTTCTCTCTCTGGTCTCTCTCTCTGGTCTCTCTCTCTGGTCTCTCTCTGGTCTCTCTCTCTGGTCTCTCTCTGGTCTCTCTCTCTGGTCTCTCTCTCTGGTCTCTCTCTGGTCCTTCTCTGGTCTCTCTCTCTGGTCTCTCTCTCTGGTCTCTCTCTCTGGTCTCTCTCTGGTCTCTCTCTCTGGTCTCTCTCTCTGGTCTCTCTCTCTGGTCTCTCTCTGGTCCTTCTCTGGTCTCTCTCTCTGGTCTCTCTCTCTGGTCTCTCTCTGGTCTCTCTCTCTGGTCTCTCTCTCTGGTCTCTCTCTGGTCTCTCTCTCTGGTCTCTCTCTCTGGTCTCTCTCTCTGGTCTCTCTCTGATCTCTCTCTCTGGTCTCTCTCTCTGGTCTCTCTCTGGTCTCTCTCTCTGGTCTCTCTCTCTGGTCTCTCTCTCTGGTCTCTCTCTGGTCTCTCTCTCTGGTCTCTCTCTCTGGTCTCTCTCTGGTCTCTGTCTCTGGTCTCTCTCTCTGGTCTCTCTCTCTGGTCTCTCTCTCTGGTCTCTCTCTCTGGTCTCTCTCTGGTCTCTCTCTCTGGTCTCTCTCTGGTCTCTCTCTCTGGTCTCTCTCTGGTCTCTCTCTGGTCTCTCTCTGGTCTCTCTCTCTGGTCTCTCTCTCTGGTCTCTCTCTCTGGTCTCTCTCTGGTCTCTCTCTCTGGTCTCTCTCTCTGGTCTCTCTCTGGTCTCTCTCTCTGGTCTCTCTCTCTGGTCTCTCTCTGGTCTCTCTCTCTGGTCTCTCTCTCTGGTCTCTCTCTCTGGTCTCTCTCTGGTCTCTCTCTCTGGTCTCTCTCTCTGGTCTCTCTCTGGTCTCTCTCTCTGGCCTCTCTCTGGTCTCTCTCTCTGGTCTCTCTCTCTGGTCTCTCTCTGGTCTCTCTCTCTGGTCTCTCTCTCTGGTCTCTCTCTGGTCTCTCTCTCTGGTCTCTCTCTGGTCTCTCTCTGGCCTCTCTCTCTGGTCTCTCTCTCTGGTCTCTCTCTGGTCTCTCTCTCTGGTCTCTCTCTGGTCTCTCTCTGGTCTCTCTCTCTGGTCTCTCTCTCTGGTCTCTCTCTCTGGTCCTTCTCTGGTCACAGAACCAACAAACAAACTTTCAAAGATGCAGCGATAAAAGTGATGCAGAATCTGAGGTCATGTGGGTGTTTTTAAAACTGAATATGTCCCTCCCTCCGTTTATATATATTTTTTTATATCCACTTAACTTTGTTTTCAAAAAAAGCTCTTCCACACATAACAAACATCTGCGTTTTCTATCACATTCATAACATTCAAACCTGTGCGTCTGACGTCCTGCGTTGGGGAAAAACACAGAAGTGGGCGGAGCTAATGCCGGTATTTCTGTGGTGGCAAAGGGTTAATAACAATAATAATAAAGTCTGTTGGATTTTTGTGTTTTTGTAGATGAAAAACGCCAACTTCAACCTGGACCCGTACATCCAGGAGTTTGGGATCAAAGTGAAAGACGACATGGCCGAAGTGACGGGCCGCGTGCTCCCAGCTCCGATCCTACAGTACGGAGGAAGGGTAACCACGCTTTTCTGGAATATTCTCCTGAAAACAAAGAACGTGTGGCCAAAAGTGGTACTGCAGCCTCTCCCACTGTCCCTGACTCAGGTTGCCAGATATGCAGACGAATCCAGCTGGGACCATAACAGCTGAATAGACAAGAGTTTTGTCAACAACAAATCTATAACCAACACCTTTTTCACAAAGATAGAAATCCTGCTTTTATTCCTGGTTTTATTCCTGGTTTTATTCCGTACATGTTTCTCCTTTAACCCTCCACAGAATCGGGCCATAGCGACTCCTAACCAGGGCGTGTGGGACATGAGGGGGAAGCAGTTTTATAACGGCATCGAGATCAAAGTCTGGGCCATCGCGTGTTTCGCTCCACAGAAACAGTGCAGAGAGGAAGTCCTGAAGTAAGTACTGATGACTAATGACTAATGACTAATGACTAATGACTAATGACTAATGACTAATGACTAAAAAAGCTGCAGTACATTCAAAGTGCAGCAGCTTGAGTCCTGACAAGAACCAGGAAGTACGACCACATTAGTCCTGACTAGAACCAGGAAGTACGACCATATTAGTCCTGACTAGAACCAGGAAGTACGACCATATTAGTCCTGACTAGAACCAGGAAGTACGACCACATTAGTCCTGACTAGAACCAGGAAGTACGACCACATTAGTCCTGACTAGAACCAGGAAGTACGACCACATTAGTCCTGACTAGAACAAGGAAGTACGACCACATTAGTCCTGACTAGAACCAGGAAGTACGACCACATTAGTCCTGACTAGAACCAGGAAGTACGACCACATTAGTCCTGACTAGAACCAGGAAGTACGACCACATTAGTCCTGACTAGAACCAGGAAGTACGACCGCATTAGTCCTGACTAGAACCAGGAAGTACGACCACATTAGTCCTGACTAGAACCAGGAAGAACGACCACATTAGTCCTGACTAGAACCAGGAAGTACGACCACATTAGTCCTGACTAGAACCAGGAAGTACGACCACATTAGTCCGGTCCTCAGGTCTCTGCACTGGCTTCCTGTGGCTCAGAGAATAGACTTTAAAACAGCTCTGCTTGTTACAAGTCTCTCCATGGCCTTGCACCAAAATATATTAGTGACATGTTAGTCCCATATGAACCAGCCCGGACTCTGAGGAGCACAGGGACTGGCCTCCTGCTGGGACTCTGAGGAGCACAGGGACTGGACTCCTGCTGGGACTCTGAGGAGCACAGGGACTGGACTCCTGCTGGGACTCTGAGGAGCACAGGGACTGGACTCCTGCTGGGACTCTGAGGAGCACAGGGACTGGACTCCTGCTGGGACTCTGAGGAGCACAGGGACTGGACTCCTGTTAGTGCCCAGAGTCAGAACTAAACATGGGGAGGCTGCTTTTCAGATTCATGCTGCTAAAATCTGGAACAATCTTCCTGAAGATGTGAGACAGGCCTCCTCTCTGACAATGTTTAAAACCAAGTTAAAAACGGTGCTGTTTAACTGTGCTACAACTGAGGGATTTTATATTTTCATCTTTCGTTTTAATGTTCTGTGATTATTTATGATTTTAATGCTTTCTTGTTCAGCACTTTGAGTTGCCTTGTGTATGAATTGTGCTATACAAATAAACTTGCCTTGACTACTGACTACTGACTGTTGACTACTGACTGTTGACTACTGACTGTTGACTACTGACTACTGACTGTTGACTACTGACTACTGACTGCTGACTACTGACTGTTGACTACTGACTACTCACTGTTGACTGCTGACTACTGACTCTTGACTACTGACTGTTGACTACTGACTACTGACTGTTGACTACTGACTACTCACTGTTGACTGCTGACTACTGACTACTGACTACTGACTGTTGACTACTGACTCTTGACTACTGACTGTTGACTACTGACTGTTGACTGCTGACTACTGACTGTTGACTACTGACTACTGACTGTTGACTGCTGACTACTGACTGTTGACTACTGACTACTGACTGTTGACTGCTGACTACTGACTCTTGACTACTGCCTCTTGACTACTGACTGTTGACTACTGACTACTGACTGTTGACTACTGACTACTGACTGTTGACTGTTGACTACTGACTACTGACTACTGACTACTGACTGTTGACTGTGGACTACTGACTGGTGACTACTGACTGTTGACTACTGACTGTTGACTACTGACTGTTGACTACTGACTGCTGACTACTGACTCTTGACTACTGACTGTTGACTACTGACTACTGACTGTTGACTGCTGACTACTGACTGTTGACTGTTGACTACTGACTGCTGACTACTGACTCTTGACTACTGACTGTTGACTACTGACTACTGACTGTTGACTGCTGACTACTGACTGTTGACTGTTGACTACTGACTGTTGACTACTGACTACTGACTGTTGACTGTGGACTACTGACTACTGACTGTTGACTGTGGACTACTGACTGGTGACTACTGACTGTTGACTACTGACTGTTGACTACTGAATGTTGACTACTGTCTGTTGACTACTGACTGTTGACTACTGACTACTGACTGTTGACTACTGACTACTGACTGTTGACTACTGACTGTTGACTACTGAATGTTGACTACTGTCTGTTGACTACTGACTGTTGACTACTGACTGTTGACTACTGACTACTGACTGTTGACTACTGACTGTTGACTACTGACTGTTGACTGTTGACTACTGACTGTTGACTACTGACTACTGACTGTTGACTACTGACTGTTGACTACTGACTACTGACTGTTGACTACTGACTGTTGACTACTGACTGTTGACTGCTGACTACTGACTACTGACTGTTGACTACTGACTGTTGACTACTGACTGTTGACTACTGACTGTTGACTACTGACTACTGACTGTTGACTACTGACTACTGACTGTTGACTACTGACTACTGACTGTTGACTGCTGACTACTGACTGTTGACTGTTGACTACTGACTGCTGACTACTGACTACTGACTGTTGACTACTGACTGTTGGCTGTTGACTACTGACTGTTGACTACTGACTGTTGACTACTGACTACTGACTGTTGACTACTGACTGTTGACTGTTGGCTGTTGACTACTGACTGTTGACTACTGACTGTTGACTACTGACTACTGACTGTTGACTACTGACTGTTGACTACTGACTACTGATTGTTGACTACTGACTGTTGGCTGTTGACTACTGACTGTTGACTACTGACTGTTGACTGCTGACTGTTGACTGTTGACTACTGACTGCTGACTACTGACTGTTGACTGTTGACTGCTGACTACTGACTGTTGACTGCTGACTACTGACTACTGACTGTTGACTGTTGACTACTGACTGTTGGCTATTGGCTGTTGACTACTGACTGTTGACTACTGACTACTGACTGTTGACTGTTGACTGTTGACTACTGACTACTGACTGTTGACTACTGACTACTGACTACTGACTGTTGGCTGTTGACTACTGACTACTGACTACTGACTGTTGACTGCTGACTGTTGACTGTTGACTACTGACTACTGACTACTGACTGCTGACTACTGACTGTTGACTGTTGACTGCTGACTACTGACTGTTGACTGCTGACTACTGACTACTGACTGTTGACTACTGACTACTGACTGTTGACTGCTGACTACTGACTGTTGACTGCTGACTACTGACTACTGACTGTTGACTGTTGACTACTGACTACTGACTACTGACTGCTGACTACTGACTGTTGACTGTTGACTGTTGACTGCTGACTGCTGACTACTGACTGTTGACTGCTGACTACTGACTGCTGACTGTTGACTACTGACTACTGACTGCTGACTACTGACTGTTGACTACTGACTACTGACTGTTGACTACTGACTGTTGACTGCTGACTACTGACTACTGACTGTTGACTGTTGACTGCTGACTGTTGACTACTGACTACTGACTGTTGACTGTTGACTGTTGACTGCTGACTGTTGACTGTTGGCTGTTGACTACTGACTGTTGACTACTGACTGTTGACTACTGACTGTTGACTGTTGGCTGTTGACTACTGACTGTTGACTACTGACTGTTGACTACTGACTACTGACTGTTGACTACTGACTGTTGACTACTGACTACTGACTGTTGACTACTGACTGTTGGCTGTTGACTACTGACTGTTGACTACTGACTGTTGACTGCTGACTGTTGACTGTTGACTACTGACTGCTGACTACTGACTGTTGACTGTTGACTGCTGACTACTGACTGTTGACTGCTGACTACTGACTACTGACTGTTGACTGTTGACTACTGACTGTTGGCTATTGGCTGTTGACTACTGACTGTTGACTACTGACTACTGACTGTTGACTGTTGACTACTGACTACTGACTGTTGACTACTGACTACTGACTGTTGACTACTGACTACTGACTGTTGGCTGTTGACTACTGACTACTGACTACTGACTGTTGACTGCTGACTGTTGACTGTTGACTACTGACTACTGACTACTGACTGCTGACTACTGACTGTTGACTGTTGACTGCTGACTACTGACTGTTGACTGCTGACTACTGACTACTGACTGTTGACTACTGACTACTGACTGTTGACTGCTGACTACTGACTGTTGACTGCTGACTACTGACTACTGACTGTTGACTGTTGACTACTGACTACTGACTACTGACTGCTGACTACTGACTGTTGACTGTTGACTGTTGACTGCTGACTGCTGACTACTGACTGTTGACTGCTGACTACTGACTGCTGACTGTTGACTACTGACTGCTGACTACTGACTGTTGACTACTGACTACTGACTGTTGACTACTGACTGTTGACTGCTGACTACTGACTACTGACTGTTGACTGTTGACTGCTGACTGTTGACTACTGACTACTGACTGTTGACTGTTGACTGCTGACTGTTGACTACTGACTACTGACTACTGACTGTTGACTGTTGACTGTTGACTGCTGACTGCTGACTACTGACTACTGACTACTGACTGTTGACTGTTGACTGCTGACTGTTGACTACTGACTACTGACTACTGACTGTTGACTGTTGACTGTTGACTGCTGACTACTGACTACTGACTACTGACTGTTGACTGTTGACTGCTGACTGTTGACTACTGACTACTGACTGTTGACTGTTGACTGCTGACTGTTGACTACTGACTACTGACTACTGACTGTTGACTGTTGACTGTTGACTGTTGACTGCTGACTGTTGACTACTGACTACTGACTGTTGACTGTTGACTGTTGACTGCTGACTGTTGACTACTGACTACTGACTGTTGACTGTTGACTGCTGACTGTTGACTGTTGACTGTTGACTGTTGACTGCTGACTACTGACTGTTGACTACTGACTACTGACTGTTGACTGCTGACTGCTGACTACTGACTGTTGACTACTGACTGTTGACTGTTGACTGCTGACTGTTGACTGTTGACTGCTGACTGCTGACTGTTGACTACTGACTACTGACTGTTGACTGTTGACTGCTGACTGTTGACTGTTGACTGTTGACTGTTGACTGCTGACTGTTGACTGTTGACTGTTGACTGTTGACTGCTGACTACTGACTACTGACTACTGACTACTGACTGTTGACTGCTGACTACTGACTGTTGACTACTGACTGTTGACTACTGACTACTGACTGTTGACTGTTGACTGCTGACTGTTGACTGTTGACTGTTGACTGTTGACTGCTGACTACTGACTACTGACTACTGACTACTGACTGTTGACTGCTGACTACTGACTGTTGACTACTGACTGTTGACTACTGACTACTGACTACTGACTGTTGACTGCTGACTACTGACTGTTGACTGCTGACTACTGACTACTGACTCCACTGGGAGGGACACAATCCTTCAGTTGTAGCACAAATAAACAAAACTGTTTTAACCTGGATGTGAACACTGTCAGAGAAGAAGTCTGTCTCACATTTTCAGGAAGATTGTTCCAGATTTTAGCAGGTTTGAAAGAATCAGAATCTTGAAGTGAATACAATCTTTTTCCAATTGTATTTGCTTTTCTTGCCTTTTTTCTTTAACTTTATATTTTATGTTTATTTGATGTAGTATTATTATTATTATTAATAGTATTATTATTATTTTGTATACATCCTTTCCTTTGTGTTATAACTGTTTTGTCATGTTTTTGAATCATGACATTCTGACCATTTAAATTCTAAAAGCAAAAAAATTAAATATAAAATAAAACAGTGATGTGAATACGGCCAATGCACAGTTTAACATCTGCGTGTTTTTGGATTCTTTTCTCCAGAAACTTCACAGACCAGCTGCGTAAGATCTCTAAGGATGCTGGGATGCCGATCCAGGGCCAGCCTTGTTTCTGTAAATACGCCCAAGGAGCAGACAGTGTGGAGCCCATGTTCAGACACCTCAAAAACACATATTCTGGACTGCAGCTCATCATCGTCATCCTCCCGGGGAAAACACCGGTCTATGGTACAGACATAAGTTATATTCATGTTATAGAAGGAAAACACCGGTCTATGGTACAGACATAAGTTATATTCATGTTATAGAAGGAAAACACCAGTCTATGGTACAGACATAAGTTATATTCATGTTATAGAAGGAAAACACCAGTCTATGGTACAGACATAAGTTATATTCATGTTATAGAAGGAAAACACCGGTCTATGGTTTTTCAGACCATAGACTGTAGATCAAACTTTTTAGTATTAGGGCCACTTTAGTTCACCATATTTTGAGACGTAAAAGGAGGTTTTGACCTGAGCTCAGCTGTGGCTGCAGTAGTTTATCAGCACCGTGTCTGGAGAGAAAGAATAATGACGTCTGAAGCATATTTGAGTGTCCAAAAAGCGCTAAAGAAAACAATACATTGTTATTATTATTATTATTATTTGTTATCTAAATGGTACTTTGAGTTAGCACGGCGTAGGGCCACAAAACAGGATGCAGCGGGCCGCCAATGGCCCACGGGCCTGAGTTTGGACATGCCTGCTGTAGATAGATAGATAGATGTGTTTTTTGTATGTCTTTTGGTACAGACCTTTTACTCTTGTGTCCGAAGTAAAGTAAAAGTAAAGGGCGGCACGGTGGCTGAGTGGATAGCACTCTCGCCTCTCAGCAAGAAGGTCCTGGGTTTGAATCCCGGTCGGACCAGGGCCTTTCTGAGTGGAGTTTGCATGTTCTCCCTGTGTCTGCGTAGGTTTCCTCCGGGTGCTCCGGTTTCCCCTACCACTAAAAATATGTCCAATAGTTCTGGCATGTGCCTCCTGTACTGGCCCCACCCATCTCTGTGTGGAGTGAGAGACAAATGCCCAAAATTAACAATTGTAAACCGCTTTGAGACTCAGATCTGCAGTGAAAAGGCGGTATATAAATAAAAACTTACTACTAAAGTATTGAATTGAATTGAATAAAGTGAAGCCCAATGACTTATCTTTATTTATGTATAGAGTGTCATTTTGGGCTTCAAAAATCTGTGTTTCCTTCAAGTTTATATTTTGACACTGTAGTTACGAGCCATGAGGATGGACCAATAATTCGTGGTGGAAGGCTTGTTGTAGCAACCTTGTTAGCATCATGCTAGTTTGCATCTGCCCCTGCTAAGACTGCAGACTCTGACATTTGGTTCTCTGATCTAAACACATGTATTCATTCTCACCCTGCAGCGGAGGTGAAGCGTGTGGGGGATACTCTCCTGGGCATGGCCACACAGTGCGTCCAGGTGAAGAATGTGGTGAAGACGTCTCCACAGACTCTCTCCAACCTCTGCCTCAAGATCAACGTGAAGCTGGGAGGCATCAACAACATCCTGGTCCCTCATCAAAGGTACTGGACCTGCATCTGTAGTAGTTGTTATGTACTTGGACGGCACAAGACACAGCATGAAGGTCCTGGGTTCCAATTCCACCTCCAGGCCTTTCTGTGTGGAGTCTGCCTGTTCTCGCCGTGTCTGCGTAGGTTTCCTCCAGGTGCTCCGGTTTGCCCCACAGCTAAAAACAAGTACAATAGATGTGGATGTAAGTAAATGGATGGTGCTGGATGCGTGTGTAGGAATATATCTGAACTTCAATAACTCTGGGTGACCTTGGTCTGTAACATGCGCTATATAAATAATCATGACTTACTTCTTTCATCTGCTCAAACTGAACTAAAGGCAGATGTATCGGTAACTTATGCGTCACTCTTAATGGTAGTGTTGTTATGTGACTTTAAATTAAAATTTTATTAATGGCCATAGCTAGCATAGAGTATGAAGCGGCTGGGATGAGAATCAGCACCTCCAAATCTGAGGCCATGGTGCTCGACCGGAAAAAGGTGCCTTGCCCTCTGCAGGTGGGTGGAGAGGTCCTTCCTCAAGTGGAGGAGTTCAAGTATCTCGGGGTCTTGTTCACGAGTGAGGGAAGAATGGAGCGTGAGATTGACAGGCGGATCGGTGCAGCGTGCGCAGTGATGCGGTCGCTGTATCGGACCGTTGTGGTAAAGAGGGAGCAGCGTCTGCAGTCAGAGCTGTATCGGACCGTTGTGGTAAAGAGGGAGCTGAGCTGAAAGGCAAAGCTCTCGATTTACCGGTCAATCTTCGTCCCCTCCCTCACCTATGGTCATGACATGAGCTTTGGGTAATGACCGAAAGAACGAGATCGCGGATACAAGCGGTCGAAATGAGCTTCCTCCGCAGAGTGGCTGCTCCCTTAGAGATAGGGTGAGGAGCTCAGTCACACGGGAGGAGCTCGGAGTAGAGCCGCTGGTCCTCCACGTCGAGAGGAACCAGTTGAGGTGGCTCGGGCATCTGTTCCGGATGCCTCCTGGACGCCTCCCTGGGGAGGTGTTCCGGGCACGTCCCACCGGGAGGAGGCCCCGGGGAAGACCCAGGACACGCTGGAGGGACTATGTCTCTCAGCTGGCCTGGGAACGCCTTGGGGTCCCCCCGGACGAGCTGGAGGAAGTGTGTGTGGATAGGGAAGCCTGGGCGTCTCTGCTTAGACTGCTGCCCCCACAACCTGGCAACGGATGAAGCGGAAGAAAATGGATGGATGGATGGATGGCCATAGCTGCAGATCAAAACTAGATCCTGTCAGACCTCAAAAGCTAAGCTGGGCAGGGCCTGGTCAGTACTGTGATGGGAGACCTCTGGGAACAGCAGGTGCCACAGTGGGGCGGCTGCAGCTGTAAATTGCCAGACTGTGGTTGTGTCCTTAGGCAAGACACTTCTCCCACATTAGAATGAGTCTGCTGTGTGTGTGAATGGTTGGTGGTGGTGGGAGGGGCCGATGGCTTCTGTCAGTGTGCCCCAGGGCAGCTGTGGCTACAGTAGTAGTTTATCACCACCGTGTTTGGAGAGACAGAATAATGTGAAGAGACTTTGAGAGTCCTGAAAAGCGCAGAATAAACCCAATCCATTATTATTATTATTATTGTTATCTTTCTATCCAAACCATAGAGAGTCTTAATTGTCATTGGTCATTAAAGACGAGCAGATTAACCAGTCTGTGTTGGTGTGGTCAGGTCGGCAGTGTTCCAGCAGCCGGTCATCTTCCTGGGAGCAGACGTCACTCATCCTCCGGCCGGCGACGGCAAGAAACCCTCCATCACTGCTGTAAGAGTCCCTCCAAAGTCTGAGCCAAATACATCTGATTTAAAGGTCCACTGTGTAGTTTTTACTCCCATCTAGTGTTGAAATCATATATTATAATTTACAGTACTACTGTAGCCTGATCGTACCACACCATAGCACACATTTCATTTCATACTAAGGTCTGGATTTGGTCCATTGACTCTGTTAACAGATGGGAGGGGCTAACTCCTTTTACAGATTGAAACCATTGGATCTGAGTTTACTGTGACGTATGTAATGAGCCCGAGTGAGTCGTTAGCATTTAGCCTAGCTTTAGCCATCTCCTTTGCCGCTAACGGAGCCCGTGGGGAGAAGCGCCACAATCTTTGCAGCGATTACATTTGCTAAACATTCCTCTTGCTCCGGCTTCAGTTTCTTGATAGAACCAGACCAGAATACTTTACTATCACATTCTTCTCCAAACTAAAACCTGCCCGATCGACGCAAACTCTTGACGTCACCCACAACTAACTACAACACCCGCCTCCCGCGCTCTCTGATTGGTCGGATGGAATTCAACCAATTGATGTTTGAATCTCAATGGGATCTTTCTGTTTGATTAACGGTTAAATAATATACCATTTTCAGGTACTTTTTCATGAGGTGAAAAGGGAAACCAAAAATGCAGGACTGAGAATATTCATGTAGTTTGAGGAAATAAAACCAAATCCAGGGTAAAAATAAAACTCACAAATTCAGAACTTAAAAACAGGACAAGCCGCAGACTAATATTATTGATGCATATTAGCATAAAGGATGATACTGCTTTAATGAAAACACATTTTTGGCTCCTGAGTAATGATAATGAGACTCTATACCAGTGGTGGGCAAACCCCGGCCCGTGGGCCAGATGCGGCCCTTTGGATGCTTCTATCAGGCCCCTGAGCCCTCCTCAAAATATATATATTAAGATTAAGATCAAGAGAGGTTAGAATTAAGAACATTTATTCATCCCACAGTGGGGTCATTTCAGTTTAAACATCATACAATCCCCTCTGTGCTGTGTGCAGAGATATTTTTTTCATATAAACCATACATTTATGTTTTAAAATGAAGCCTGAGATAAACATTGAAATATCAGGCGGCTGTTGGGATCCGGACCTAATTTCCAATGTGGCCCTCAGGAGGAAAAGTTTGCCCATGTCTGCTCTATACTTTGTCATGTATTTTGTTTTAGAATGTGAAATAATATCCTCAGTAGAAATTCTGGTGAAATATATGAATAAATAATGATATCTGCCTGCCCTATCCTCATGCTACCACTAGAGGGAGGTGTAGCCTATTCAGCTGCAGCAGTGTGTCCGTGTTTGTTCGTGCCAAAGTTCCTAAAGTTGGCATGGATGGATCTAAATGCGACTCCAGGTCTGTGTTTGATAAGAGCACAGTGCTGTAACATGGTATAAAGAAGAGTTTCTCTCCTTTTTAATACATCAACTAAATCACAATCAATTTAGACCCAGAAAAGTTTACATTTTAGACCTGGTTTGGATCAGATTACTTCGAAAGCCCAACACACAAGAAATCACATACAATAAGATAAAGAAGAAATTCCAGTGTTGCATCACTAGTTACAGAACAGTAGGAACGAGGAGCACACAGCACAAGATACATGAATAATTACTCTGTACTAAAATGAAACAAAAGAATTACTGTTAGCATAATACAGAAGCTAGTATAAACCTCTAGGTTTAGCATAATACAGAAGCTAGTAAAAACCTCTAGGTTTAGCATAATACAGAAGCTAGTATAAAATCTCCAAGCTAATTAGCCTAATTATTGCCTTATTTGTCTAATTCACTAAGTTAGCATACTTTCCTATTGTTAATGAAAAAGGCAGTGGTTAGTTTCACATTGTATTCCACATGTTTAGTAGAAAACAGTGGATAATGCTCAGACTTGGTGAAGGACAGACAGATGTTGGTGATGTTCTCAGAGGAAGTGACGGCTCTCGGATCCTTGGCTCTGATTGGTTCTGCCAGTCGTGCTGTTGCTTAGCGACAGTGAGAGTTGCCTGATGTGTGATGATAGAATGAAATGAAAAGATTTGGAAGTTTACTTTTTTGAACACATTTTTGGGTGGTTTTCTGAACGCTCTGAGGTCTTTGCTCTGAGTTCTTTGCTCTGAGTTTGATCTCAAACATTTTCATGTTTCTCCTGAAAGTTTTACAGCTTCATTCACCACCGTTTGTTTCATATGGTTTCAAGTATAAGTACTACTGTTACTACTACTACTACTACTACTACTACTACTGCTACTACTACTACTACTACTACTGCTACTACTGCTACTACTACTACTACTACTACTACTACTGCTACTACTACTACTACTACTACTGCTACTACTGCTACTACTACTACTACTACTACTGCTACTACTGCTACTACTACTGTTACTACTACTACTACTACTACTACTGCTACTACTACTACTACTACTACTACTACTACTACTACTACTACTACTACTGCTACTACTACTGTTACTACTACTACTACTACTACTACTACTACTACTACTACTACTACTACTACTACTACTACTACTGCTACTACTACTGCTACTACTACTACTACTACTACTACTACTACTACTACTACTACTTTTTTTTTTTTTTTTTTTTTTTTTTTTTTTAATCCTAGCCCGGAGTTATCGAGTGAGAAAAAAAGCTATGCCTCACGGTTGACCCTGGCCTGGTCTTATTGCCAGAGAATCCCGCCTCGCTTCCCTGTGCAGGTGGACTTACAGGTGCGAGCTCCTGGGGAGGTGACCCAGGGGGAGGGGAGCGACCCGGGGGGAGGCCCGGGTACTGCAGGACTTGGCCTCTTTAAAAGTGGCCTCACCTGCTAAAAAAAATCACTGAGCTCCTTGGAATGGGCTTAGGGATGTGCCTACAGTGCTTCAAGAAATGTGGTCCAGTTTTCCTTCGTCAGGTCTACCAGGTCGATTTGTGACATATTTTGGGCTTTTGCATCTTCTTCGATTTGTCTTATCCATTGTTTCCTTTGTCCACCTTCTTGTTTTTTCCCTTTTGGCTTCCAGTCAAGAATGATTTTTTGTATTCTTGAGTCTTCCATTGTTCGTATTCTTTTCCAGAATTTCATTCTTCTTTTTGTGCAATAATACTCATTACGCATTTGCATTTTAGTCTCAGCTCTTCAGATGTAATGTGAGCGCTGGTGTGAATACCAGTTATCCTTTTCAGCATTCGGTTTTGAAATGCTTCAAGCCTCAGCTTACTGTCCTTCTTAATGACCCATGTCTCTGATCCATACAGCAGGACGCTCAGCACCAAGGACTGGTACAGAGACACTTTTGTGTCTAGTTTGTACTCTGAGGAGCTCCAGATCATTGTAAGTTCTGCTGCTCTTCTACCAGAGTCTGCGATCTTCTGCTTTATTTCTCTTTGGTGGTCACCATCGCCTTTTATAATTTGACCCAAATATTTGAATTCTTCCACAATGTCATAGTTTTTTATTGTTTCTGAACTCTCTGTGTCCCACACTAATGGAGCACTATGTGTTTTTTTCCTGCTCCCTCTTTGGTTACGATTGCTTCTTTTGACCCTTCCAGCAGTGCACCATCTTGATTTGTGAGTTTTTAGGCCCAGATCAGTATCAAAGGATCTCTGACACTGGTCACACCGGAAGAGAGGGTCATGTTCTTTCTTTGTTTGTGCTTCCACTGTCTTCTTACACCACCTAGTCTGATGTAATACTAGTCCGCGTGATGTAGAAAAGATTTTTTTGCAGGAATTACAAATGTATTCATCAGCTTTTCCAGATGCATCCTCTGAGGTTCCTTTTGCGGTTCCTTCGGTGGTTCCTTCGGTGGTTCCTTGTACGGTTCCTTTTGTGGTTCCTTCAGTGGTTCCTTCGGTGGTTTCTTTGATGGTTCCTTCCATAGCCTTATTCCTGCAGAAGCGGGCCTCATGCACAGCTTTGCCTCGTTTGTTTTTAAATTTTGCACCACAGAATTTGCAGCAGTTTTCATCCTTTGAGTCGTCCTCATTGGTGAATATAGACATTGTGCCAGTGGCACCAGTAGTCCCAAATTTCATGATTTTTGTTTTGCTGTCATTGATTTGTAAACCAACAAGTTCAGCAGTTTCTTTTAGGGAGCGCACAACAAGATCTAAATCATCTGTTGATCGCGCTACAATTGCAATATCATCAGCAAATTCCATGTCACTTATAACTGTTCTGTCACTTCCAACTTTAACAGATATGCATTGGTCCTGAAGTGTTCCAAGTGAGTGTTTAATCACCCAGTCAAGAACTACAATAAATATTAAGGGACTGAGGATGCATCCTTGTTTCACACCCTTCATCAGTGGGAACTCCTTACTCAGTGAGTTCTTCCATCTAACCGTAGCCTTTGGTCTTTCATAGATGTTCTTCATCAGGTCAATATAGTCATCTGGGAGTCCATATGTAGCGAGTATCCTAAACATTTGGTCTCTTCCAACTGAATCAAAAGCCTGTCTGAAGTCAATGTAGCAGCAGTACAGAGAGGACTGGAAAACACTAGATTTTTCTATGAGTTGGTTTAGGACGAACAGCTGGTCAATTGTGGATCTTTTAGCGCGAAACCCACATTGATTTTCTCTCAGATGGTTGTCAATATTCTTAAGAACTCTATTTTTGATTATTATTAACATAGTTTTTCCTACCACACTTAGTAGTGAGATTGGTCGATAATTACTACAATCACTGGCAGATCCTTTCCTTTTATAAACTGGTATAATGATAGATTTCAACCAGTCTGCCGGAACAATTTTTTTGCGCCAAACCTCTCTACAGATTAAAAGTAGAGTTTCAAAGACGGATTGTCCAGTCTTCAGTTGTTCAGCGTGTATCTCATCTACTCCAGCTGCTTTTCGAGGCTTTAGCTCATTAAGTGCCTTTTGTAGCTCCTCTTCGTTGATTACCTCTACTACTACTACTACTACTACTACTACTACTACTGCTACTACTACTGTTACTACTACTACTACTACTGC
>OZ035829.1:1661218-1663718 GCA_964034765.1 Knipowitschia caucasica | reverse complement strand
TACTACTGCTACTACTACTGTTACTACTGCTACTACTAACTGTTACTACTGCTACTACTACTACTGTTACTACTGCTACTACTACTACTGTTACTACTACTACTGCTACTACTACTACTGCTACTACTGTTACTACTGCTACTACTACTGCTACTACTACTACTACTGCTGCTACTACTGTTACTACTACTACCACTACTACTGTTACACTTACTACTACTGCTACTACTACTACTATTACTCCTCCTATTACTACTGTTGTTACTACTACTACTACCAGCAGTACCAGCAGTACCCCTGCAGTGATGTGTGTGTTGTGGGTGTGTACCAGGTGGTAGGCAGTATGGACGCCCATCCCAGCAGATACTGTGCCACGGTGCGGGTGCAGCGGCCGCGGCAGGAGATCATCGAGGACCTGTCCTACATGGTGCGAGAACTGTTGATCCAGTTCTACAAGTCCACACGCTTCAAACCCACCAGGATCATCTTCTACAGGGACGGGGTTCCAGAAGGACAGCTGCCACAGGTGATCACGGACCCTCTGTCGTCATACATAAATATATAAATACATCCGTAAATGAGGATGAGGATTTGATTAAAATAAGAAATATATAGTTGTTTTTATTGTCTTTTTTTGTTTGTTTTTTACGAATTTAAAAAGAAAAGTACGTGTGCGGGCACGTAATTATATATGGGTGCAAATACTGGTAGTACTTGTAGTTTTAGTGGCAGGACAACTCAGAGGGTGGGAGGGTGTAGGTAGAGGGATAACATGTCACTTTTTTAAATCAGCTGTTACCCTTTTACTTTGTTCATTTTCATTTCATTTTTTTTTTTCATTTCATTTTCAACCCCTTTGTCCATTTCTGGGTCGGGGGGGTGGCAATGAGAGCTGCCCCCCAACGCTCATAGCACCAGTCCCTCTGGTCCTCTGCAGGGGGTGAGTCCACAGGAAGATGGCTGCTCCGTCAATTGTGAAACAGCCTTGATCTTTCAGCGGGGCTTCAGGCAATGTGGGGTTAAGTGTCTTGCCCAAGGACACAACGACAGCAGACATCAGTGGGAGCAGTTGGAGTAGGTCCCATGGTGGGAATCGAACTCACGACCTCCAGGCCCAAAGGCCAATGCTCTACCAACTGAGCTACTGTCGCCCCTCCTCCTTTTACTTTGTGTTCCATAAAATAATGTACATTTAATTAAAAATGTATAGATACTTTATTGATCCCTGTAGCAGAAATCCAAGTGTCCAGTAGCAGCAGAAACACATCCATCCATCTTCTTCCCCTTTGTCCATTTCTGGCTCGGGGGTGGCAGTCAGCGGCTCGTGGTGGACTCGAACCCAAGACCTTCAGGCTCAAAGACCAATGCTCTACACACCGAGCCACTGTCGCCCTCATTCATCCATTCATTCGAACAAAACAATTACATAGATCATTCTAAGGATCGAACAATAATAGTAGTTTTAAAATGTCCTTCAGATTCTCCACTATGAGCTCCTGGCGATCCGAGACGCCTGCATCAAACTGGAGAAGGATTATCAGCCCGGCATCACTTACATCGTCGTGCAAAAACGCCACCACACTCGGCTTTTCTGTGCGGACAAGTCTGAAAGGGTAAGACGTCTAAGTCCTCATCAGTCCAATAAACTCTACATCTCTGGAATAACTTTGTATTTCTGTCCCAGATTGGAAAAAGTGGTAATATTCCAGCAGGGACCACGGTGGACACCAGCATCACTCATCCCTTTGAGTTCGACTTCTACCTGTGCAGCCACGCAGGGATCCAGGTGAGTCCGAGGAAACATGCAGCGAGGGCTCTCAAACCGGTTCTCAAAGGGCCGGTGTGGCTGCAGGTTTTCACTCCAACCAAGCAGGAGCACGGCAGACTCTTGCTTCAGTTTCTTGATATTTGGATTGAACCAGAACAGATTATTTTACTATCACATTCTCCGACAAACTACAACCAGCAAATTCAGCACAAACTCTTGACGTCACCGACACCCGCCTCCCCCGCTCTCTGATTGGTCGGAGGGGATTCAACCGAGGAAACTGCAGCCACTAGGATCAGACCCAGACGTACATGTAGGAAATGACCATGGACCAGAGTTTACACATGGTAAGACCAGACGTACATGTAGGAAATGACCATGGACCAGAGTTTACACATGGTAAGACCAGACGTACATGTAGGAAATGACCATGGACCAGAGTTTACACATGGTAAGACCAGACGTACATGTAGGAGATGACCATGGACCAGAGTTTACACATGGTAAGACCAGACGTACATGTAGGAGATGACCATGGACCAGAGTTTACACATGGTAAGACCAGACGTACATGTAGGAAATGACCATGAACCAGAGTTTACACATGGTAAGACCAGACGTACATGTAGGAGATGACCATGGACCAGAGTTTACACATGGTAAGTCCTAAGTTTAACCTGTGTAGAGTCTGTTGTCACTGGGATATTGTCTTGCGATACCATGGGTGTATTA